>JAFIDM010030734.1:0-11444 GCA_023159025.1 Thereuonema tuberculata | reverse complement strand
GCAATATGTTTTTATATAAATATTATAAAAGTTGAAAATATTCAATGGCTCTTTTTTTATTAATAAATTATTTTTTTTTCAAAATTAAAAATATTTGAGAAAATCGTATTCATTTTAAACATTAAACATTGTTACTGAACCTTTAACTGAACATAAAATTGGATCAAACAATCTTTAATTGAAAATTTAAAAATTTAAGTTTCAGAATAAGGTTCTGGCTGAGATCACCGTAAATATTCATTGGCTTCACCTACAGAAATCCATTAATCTTTTTCTTAGTTCTTTGAGTTGAACTCATTGAATTTTGATGATTTAAGCTGAATTGCCTTTTTAATAAATTATAATTATATTTTTGCTCTCGCACTTAACCGAAATTTTTTTAATATGCATAGATATTAATAGTCTATATATTAAATAATGTTTATTCTATTTATATTAACTTCGGCAAGGCATTTGTTCTCGATATTGATAATAGTATATACTATCATTCACATTAAATAAAGTGTCTGAAAGATGTACATATTTTATTTTGTAATCAAATCGTTAATTAAGTAATATCTGAAACATATCTGCAAATTATGCTACATACATTGTAAATTTACGAAAACAATAATAGCAATGGCTTGATAAGAAGATAAAAAAAGTGAAAAGTTCAATACAAAATTAATTCTCCACACTAATAATCCTTTCAAGAAAATAATTAGTGTAAAAGAAAAAAAAAAGAATTATGTTTTTTTCTTATATTCTATTGTAATATTATTGTTCTTCTACTTGTAACTAATGATATAATTATGCCAGATGAGTTATTTGATGTCTTATAATTCTTCCTTTAATTAGGAATTTTTCTGATGTAATAAGTTGTTTGAATTATTTATTTTAATTCAGGATTTGAAATTTGTCTTTGAATTCATGACAGACATGAGTCTTTCTGAGGAAATGAAGATCTTGATAGTTTCATATTACTTTTAATTCATAAAAAGACCAAAATAAATGGAAATCGGCAAAACAAAGGAATTCAAAATGCGTCTTTTTTTAGATGTTTTGTTATTGTAAATGAATTGTTATTGAAAAAGAAAATCATCAAGTCATATATTCATGAGATATTTTAACACAAATTTCATTGCTTTATTAATGATCTTTCTTTCATTTCCGTTGTCTTCCTTATATAATGAAATAATATAATATATTAATAAAGATAATAATATAATTTTGTAAAATTGTAGTTCCCAATATTGATTTATTAGATAACTATTCAGTTATTCTCTTCAATTCACTAAATATTGTGGAAAAATAGAGTTTAGAATAGTAAAAATATTACTAATTTATGGCTTTTATATAGAAAATATAATACATATAAAATATAATATATAACTAAAATATAATATATAAAATATTTAAACTCCGCTCTGCCGGTCCCAAGCCCGGAGCCCCATCATGCAAGTGATGAGGAAGGAGGAGGGGGAGGAGTAGCAACCTCGTTAAATAACCAGGGTTCACTTGGCCCGGGTGATAGTACCCTGTTTGGGCTCCTTGCTACGATTACAGCAAAGACCTCAACGGTAGTAAAGGCGGAGAGAAAGGATCTCAGTACGGCGGAACTAGCGGAAGAGGCAACTCAAGAAAGAAACCCACTTCGCGTCTGTCTTGCAACAAGCGGCAAAGTGGTCAGCGTCTGTTCACCAGAGGTGCGGCTGAAAATTAAATTCTGGAACTAACCACTCCAGTCTTAACCACTGAGTTTTCGAACTCAACCCTCTGATTCAAAGTACAAATATGGAGCGTTTTGGTAATTTCAAAATTACCCCAGGAGGTAACCAATCCTCAGCCACCAAAAGTGGCACAACTAGTCTATCGGATTCTGGGGAGACTAGGCTGCAACGCAATGTATTAAGGACGAAGTCAGAATTCTCCGAAAAACTTAAACCGAAATTCAAAACATATTTTGGGACACTCAATATCAATTCGCTTTTAAAACCTGGAAAACTTTATGAGTTAGGACACACATTAAAAGAACAAAACATAAAAGTATTGGCCCTTCAAGAAACAAGATTGACAGACGAGACCACCATAGATTTTGGAAATTACAGACTTCTTAAAAGTAAAACAGACAAAAGAATCCTAAAAAACACACCACATCTTGGAGTCGCATTTGCCATTTCAAAAAACATTCTTGGTTCCCTAGTCAATGTAACACCTGTAAACAATAGATTAATGACAATTTCGCTAAAATGTGCTAATAAAACATACACAGTAATCAACGCACACATGCCAGTCAACCAAGAAAACAAAACAGATCCAAAAAAAGTAGATAAATCCTGGGACGCCCTAGAGAAAACTATCTCAAAAATTCCACCAAATCATGTGAAAATTCTAATGGGTGATTTTAACGCGCAATTAGGGAAAGAAAGAAAATTCAGAAGAAGGATTGGTGAATTCCCAGCACATAAATGGACAAATCAGAATGGAAAAAGACTTGTAGAACTATGCAACCTTTTCAATCTCAAAATTATGTCAACCCACTTTAAAAAGAAGCCCTCAAAACAAAAAACATGGCGGTCACCCATCACATATATCGGTGAATTTCAAATTGACCATGTGGCAATCTCATATCCGAATCACCAGGAAATTTTAAACGTCCAAGTACGCAAAGGAGCAAATATCGACACCGACCACTACTTGATCCGAACTAAACTAATTTTAAAACCAAAACAATTGTACTACAAAAAGACATCAGCCATCCCAAAATTTGACATTAGTAAAATTCAACCATCACTACTAGCGGCCGAATTAGACAAAACAAAATATCAAAATTGGGAAGAGCTCAAACACAAAATTATCAAAACCGCCGAAAACGTAGTTCCTCTACGAAAACGAAAGAAACACCCTTGGTGGAACGAGGATTGTGAACATGCGGTCAAATCCCGACAGGAAGCATTCCAAGCATGGAATACTAAAAAGTCAGAGAATACCTATGAAGCATTCATGGCAGCTCGAAAAGAAACATCAAAATTAATTAGACAAACGAAACAGCAATATAACAACAGTCAACTCCTGGAAATTGAAAAAGACTTCCAGAAGAACAACACTAGAAACTTCTACAAAACATTTAAAACGAAACTAATTGGATATCAGCCTCAAAGTTTATGTTTCAGGAAGGAAAGTGGGCAATTGGCACTTAACAATCAGGAAAACTGCAGAGAACTTGCTCGGTATTTCAGGGAACTTCTAAATTGTCCAGAGCCCCCAGAAAGATTTCCACCAGAAAATCCAACTAAAGCTAACCCAAATTCACAACCACCAAACGAAGAAGAAATTGCTAAACAGATTAAAAGATTGAAAAATAACAAAGCATCTGGTGAAGATGGTATTGCTGCAGAAATCTTGAAGTCAGCTGGCCCCAAAACCGAAAAAGAAATTACATCAATTATACGAAACATATGGCAAAATGAACAAATCCCAGATGATTGGAAAACAGCCTTAATCCATCCACTGCATAAGAAAAGAGAGAGAGGTGACGTCAACAACTATAGAGGAATCTCTCTCCTCCCTGTCACATACAAAATTCTCTCTCAGTGTCTCCTGGACCAAGCACAAGAACAACTAGAACATAAGATTGGCGAATACCAAGCAGGTTTCAGACCTGGTAGATCTTGTCCAGAACAGATTTTAAATCTGAAACTAATTCTCAGACACCAAAAGATTTACAACAAAAAATAGTTTGTACCTTTGTTGACTTCAAAAAGGCATATGATTCGGTTGATCGTAGGTCTCTTTTCCAAATTCTGAAAGAGCAAGGTCTAGATCTCAAAACGCTGGTAATTATCAGGCAAACACTCACTAGCACAAAATCTAAAGTGAAATTCATGGGAGAAATTTCTGAACCTTTTGAAATTAAGACAGGAGTGAGACAGGGAGACGGATTCTCTCCATTATTGTTCAACTACGTCCTACAAAAAGTTATCCAAGAGTGGCGCAGGCTAAAATCGAACCTTAAAATTGACCAACCAATTAAATTAGAAAGAACCAATATTAGGATAGACTGTTTGGCTTTTGCAGACAACCTTGCTATTTTTACCCATGACCTCCCAACAGTACAGAAGCAAATAGAAATTCTAAAGGAAACTGCAGGAAAGGTGGGTCTCCAAATTTCATTTGAAAAAACCGTGTTTATGACCAGTGACAAATTGGCCTTGACACTTTTAGAAACTAAATTCGGCAAAATTAAAAGGGTAACTCACTTCAAATATTTGGGCGAAACTATTCAGGAGACTGGTCTAGAAAGGATTGCTAATGAGAAACGTTGTCAAAAGATGGAAACAGCTTTCAGACTCACAAATAACATCTACAACAAAAAATGTATTTCTAAGTATACAAAACTGAGACACTACAACACAGTGATCAAACCCGAATGCCTTTACGGAGCTGAAACACTCATTTTAAACAGAAAAAGAGACATTGAGGAGATTCAAAAAAAGGAGAGAAAAATTATTAGGAAAGTTTTAGGCCCAAATCAAACTAAAGAAGGAACATTCAGACTGAGAGCAAATCATGAAGTACAAAGGTATTCAGACATATATTCGGATAAAAAAAAACGAAGACTAAAATTTTATGGACATATTAAAAGAATGGAACCAACCAGACTAACTAAACAAGTTGTTGAATTCTATGAACTCGCAGTAGGGCTAAAACAGAAACAATGAAATGGATAGCTGCAATTAAACAGGACCTCCAAGAAGCAAGGATATCACAACAAGATGTATACGACAGGAAACTTTTTGGGCAGAAAATTTCGGAGTGGACAGTTTGTAAGGCAGAAAGACCCAGGAAAACAGGAACCAATTGGACTGAGGAGAGAAAAAGAGCCCATTCTGAAAGAATGAAAACAATATGGGCTCAGAGAAAAGCTAAAAACAGAGAAAGGGAGGAGAGACTGAAATGACTTTGTATTGTACTTCGCGTGGTCCGGTAGGGCCCAATCGTGAATAATAATAATAAAATATTTAAGTCCTGTAGTTATCAGACGAACAGCTTAGGAGAAAAGTCAAAAATTATATCAAATATATTAGCATTAAAAAGGCCATTATCATGATATTTGAAAGATACCTCAGGACACTTACTTTATAACTCAGGCTATTAATCAGATGCTGAGGATCTTCATCAATTAATGAAGATCTTCTCTTAACACGATAATTATGGCCTAATTACGTAGATTAATCGAAAGTTTTCTAGTTAATTTAGACTATTCAGTGTCTTTCTTTCCTACAATGCTTGATCTTGATTTGATGCAAATAACATAAATATGATTCATATAATTATGTTTAAAGCATTACATTCGATGATTTATAATGCCGTACAAAAAGTTTCTAAATTTCAGATTTTGAAGTTCATTTTGGTTGTAGTCTGATTTCAGTCTTGGGAAAGTCGAAGTCAGTTTTGATAAATTTATTAATATTTTTCTTTTCTTTTCATTTTTCAATTTTAATGTAATGGAAAAATGTCCAGGGAAGAAGCAACAAGTCGAGACGCCATATTGAATTCTACAAGTAAAATACCTCAATTGATTTGTAAGTCCAATAATATGGCAAAAGTATTGAAAACTTTGATTATGCAATTTAAGATTTATTGACTTGCTTCTAATCTGGAAAAGGAGAGTGATCAAAGAAACGTCGCAATTTAACTTCATAATATTGGTGAGAAAAACCATTAATATTTCCTATTCTTTTGATCTCAACATTGATGTAGTGGAGTTTGAAACGTTAGTCTTAGCCTTCGAGAATTATTTTTCGCCCCGAGTCAACACAATGATGAAACGACATCGTTTATTCAACCGCCGTCAATTTCCAAATGAAGATATTGATACATACGTGCCTGGCTTGAAAAATATAAGTCAAACTTGTGATTTGCAAGTCTGAGACAGACTTCTTAAATACATATTCAGTTGGAATTTGAACCTGTTCAAGCGCTTCATACAAGAGGAAATTTTGGCAGAAAAGCCAA
Organism: Thereuonema tuberculata; assembly: GCA_023159025.1. NCBI lineage: Eukaryota > Metazoa > Arthropoda > Chilopoda > Scutigeromorpha > Scutigeridae > Thereuonema > Thereuonema tuberculata. The sequence continues at coordinate 5,447 of JAFIDM010030734.1, read as the reverse complement.
GTACCTACTTTGGAAAAAGAAATATTATTGACCAAGTCCCTAGAATTATCGAAAGTTCAAGCGAGACAACTTTGTCAACCTGATGAATATGTGACTATTGAAAATCAAATAGTAAAACTCACTATTAGTGATTGTCAACGTCACTCAGCATTACGTCAATCAATGAATCCACTGTCAAAGAATCTTTGAAATCTTCGAAGAATCTTCGAAGTTTTCAAACAAATGTTCACGCTCTGATGAAGTACTTCGTTTTAAGCGTCCTGAAAAAGGAGTGAAGTGCAGAAAATTCAATCGTATTAATCATTTTTTTTAAATATGTTGTTCCAAAATAATTAACACTTTAACACAGGAAAAGTCAGGACAGAATATTGAATTCTTAGGTATTATTCATTGTCATAATGTAAATGGTGTTAAGTTAAGGGATAAGAAAAGTTCAATGTGGACAATTAATCATGATAGACATACATTTCTTAAATTATTGGATACTGGTGCTGAAACAAATGTTATTTCATTGAAAAGTTTTCAACTTTTTAAATTAGATCCAAACCTAATTTGTAAAAGTGATAAAATAATTCTTTTAGTGAGGAAGTAATTCCTACTGTAGGTCAATGTCAAATTAACTGCATCTATAATGATGGATTATATATAGTTTAAAATTTCATGTCATTGATGTAATATGTCAATCAGTTATGGGTCTTCAAACATGTAAAAAGATGAATCTTATCAAAAAGGTAAACAGTACCACTACTGATATTAAATTGCAGTAATCTTATACAGAAATATAAAGACATTTTTTTATCTGGTCTAGGATGTCTTAAAGATTATAAATGTCATTTAATTCTTAAGCCAGATGTCATTCCTTTAGTAGATATTTGTCGCAGAATATTATTCAAAATATAAAATAAAGTACAAGAAGAAATTGAACGTATGTGACTATTAAAAGAGGGAGTTATTACTAATGTAGATGAGCCTAATGAATCGGTTAATTTGATTGTAGTTACAACTAAGAAAAAAAATCAGACTATGTTTAGATCCACGTAAGCTTAACAAAGCAATTCTTAGACCGTATTTTCCATTTCTTAATATTGATGATATTAAGTCTGAACTTTCTTCAGGAAGTCAAATACTTGGGTTTCATTTTGAATGAGTCAGGAATTTCCGTAGATCCATCTAAGGTAGAATCCATTTGTAATATGCCAATTCCTAATAATGTTACAGAATTGCAAAGGCACAATAGGCATGGTTAATTATCTTGGTACATTTATCAAGGATCTGTCTAAAGAAACTACTAACTTACGTCAGTTATTGACTAAAAATAGTTTGTGGTTATGGTCTGATAAGCATTAGTTGGAATTTAACAAATTAAAATCGCTTATAAGTACTGCACCAGTCTTAACCTACGTTGATCCCAAAAAGTTGATGCTTCTAAGAGTGCCATGGGGGTTGTAATTTCTCATGGTATTAATTCTATTGCCTAAGCGTCAGCATCCCTTACTTCTACACAGCAAAATTATTCTCAGATTGAAAAAGAATTATTAGTTGTCTTCTTTGGGTTTATTAAATTTGCTAAAAATTGCTATTCAAGCTCATAACTCACTGTATCATTTAAAATTATTAGTGGAATCATTCGTTTTAAAAAAACTCTTTGCAAAAGCGATTGTATGGCAATTAACCTCAATCTTGAAAAAAATACCGTTTGAAGAAGTAACTGAAAATTTCCGTGTATTTTTTAAAAATTTGTTCTTCATATGAACCTATGGATAAACTTTAGCCTTTTTTTTCTTGAAAAAGAGATAATTAATCAACTAACTGTAGGCTAATGATTATTATTTATACCATTCTTTATATCACTATATCCAGACTTTGTTATATTTCCACTGTAATATATAAAAGATAAAAAATAAGATAGATAAATTTCTTTCTGAAATAAATTTCTTTCCTTCTGAAAAAGATTTCTTTGGAAATAAAATCCCATCTGAAACAGACTTTAAGCTTCAAAGATTTCCCTTTTTCCTAATAAACTGTGCTCAAACAAGAGCATTGCCAGCACTTTCTAATAGTTTTTTTTTTTTGCTCCCCTTTCAAGGACTCTATGTGCAACGTTTGCCTTCTTTTCCAGAAAAATCTTAAAAATCCCTGAGAGGAATTTCTTCATTATTGGCCCGTCGATTTCACCATAAAACCTTAATAAGCTACTTTGCTATTAAAGAATGACTCTACTAAATGGATTAAAATTGCAGATCACCAAAAATCTAAAAAGTGATAAAATAATCTGAATAAACCATTGAAATTCGTATATATGGTTGTAATTATCTCAAAAAAGTAAAGATACAATAGCAAAACCGAAGAACAAAGATGACAAAAAGAAAATTTAGATTATATACACAATTAAAATAGAAAATTAATGTGACCAATTTTCTGTATGTTTCGTCGTATGTTGGATCGTCTATATTCCCTTATATTCACATAAACGTCTATATTCCTTTATATTCAGATACATATCTAGCGGTTCAAAACTTATTCGGGCCAATACACATACACATAGTAATTTGATGAGTCTCACTTCCCAAGACAGTAAGTCAATTAATCTAATGTTATTTACATATTGTTATTCCTTACAGCAGCCAGTGTTGTGATATATTCAAAAAAATGAATAATTTTCTATCAATCTATTTCAAGGACCAAATCGCCATACAATTGCTATTAGTCCATTGTATAATTCCAAAGACAACATATTGTTGAGAGAGATAAATGTTTGCTGGTTATTGCTGGAATAGAGCCACCAGACTCAAGTAAACGACTAAACAGCACATGACAACAAAATTATCTTGAATTATCTCTTTTTTGATCTCAACCCGATTAAACTTTGTACAAAACGCTATTTACTGCTATTATAACCGATGTATTTGTGATGTATGTGTTAAGAAAGATAAATGAAGACTTCAGTGGAAGTCCCTGATACTGTTTATGATTACATTTTAATTTTCACATTAAAAACATATTTTGATTCCTGGTTACTGTCCACATTACCAAACCTGTTTACAATAGTGTTGAAGTAAGTGTCGATACTTCATAGGTATGATATCCAACCTTTTTGAACCATCTTTAGCCTTTGCTGGTTTCATGTCATAATAACTTAGACATGAGACATATTTAACAATGATGGACGCATAGATGACTTTATCAGAGGAAACTCATATCTTACTACACCTCTCGAAAAAAATTAAACACGGACACATTTGGATTTACTATTGAATTCAAATATCTTATATGAACTGATATAGTGTTTTTATTAACACTATATCACTTATATTAACATTTATAGTTACTTTTTTTTAGCGAACCCTAGGTTACAGCTTGCCTGTAAAACATAGGGTACAGCTCTTGCTTTTATGCTTGCTGGATGTCACACTCTGTAGTGGCAAAATGGTTTGAGATATTAGAATGAAATCTTTCAAAAAGTAGGTGACCACTTCCAAAAAATCAGACCTCTAGGACCACTCCCTGACCGGATGTTGGGGGGTCAAAAGTCGGTGCTTCAATACGTTTTTCTTTTATCATATCTCAGCAATCGTTTGTCTGGCAAAAGCGTGACCACCACCAATGTGATCAGAAGGGTCGATATTGGGGGGACGTTTACCGCCGTTTTCCTCTTTATCAGAAGCGACGACTTTTGACCCCCAACTTCCGGTTTGCTGTAATCGTCCATTAGGTTCTTTGGAAACGCTGGTTAGGTTCACTCTACTTTTGTTTATAAAATTGTGCATATTATGGGGCCGCTTTGCTTTTGACACTGTCTAAAGCATTATCGTGTTTTGAAAAATGGATCAAGATGATTTTGGTAATCACGAAAGTAGTTTTGTGTACAAAGTTGTACTTGTAGTTGCCTTCAACATTTTTTCAGTACATCACACTATTGCGCGGGGATTTAAAATGTGTCTTGACTCCTTTTGATTAACTATCCAGGAAATAAATTGCCGCAAGAAGGGGACTAGTGAATTGACAGATCCCTTTTTTCGCAGGAAACGAAATCTTCATGTCACGATTTAACAAACATACTTCAAATTATGTTACATGTCCCATTTCTGTTTTCAAAGGTGGAAGACAACGTCTACTATCTTTTGCCAGTGATATCTCATGCACCCCAAAAATTATGACATGTTCCCTTTTTGATCTCAGTGCGTCAATTATCAAATGTACAACAAAGCAATACCCGAAGCTCAAAATTGCTAACTCTATTCTATTTTCGCTTTAAGGAAGTTTGTTTATGAAATCCAGCTGATATTCAACTTGGAACAATGTACTGTTGTCAAAACATTCTATTATTTGAAACTGCTTCAGAAGAACTGAAAATCTACTTTCCGTAAATGTAAAATCATCAAATTTCTTTAATTTCATTTTTTTTGTCAAAGATGACAAAAACGAAATGCATACATTTATATTTTAACTAATATATCCTGTTAAACAGTACAAATTTCCATTTTCAGAAAAGAAATCGACATTATCTAAATCATATTGATTTGAATTGTATCAAAACAAGTTCAGTAGTTTAGGTAATAGGACAAATTCCTAATAGACAATAAAGTATTAATAGGAATAACACAACAATCCATTATTTAGTAATTAAATCAAAATTAATGTGCAGACCAAGTTAAAACTTCAAAGAAAAGAATACAAAATCGCAGAATAACTAAACAACAACAAAAATCACTGAGCTAATCTCAGATTTTTGTTGTTGTTTAATTATTGTGCGACTTTGTATTCTTTTCGTTGAAATCCATTATTTAGATTCCAATTTTCCAATTTACAAATTATTCAAATATAAAGTTAAATGGTCCTAGTTTACAGCAGGAAAATCAGCCCAATCTATAATGAATATCTAACCTGGTTTTACGATCTGAACTTTCATCGATGGGTTTGTCTGGAATCCATAAAGAGAACGAAACAACCGTCTCAGACTCCCACCAATCATAGCTCAGAGGCGAAATCTTTTGCTTTGTGGCTTGCGGGCTTAATGTTTATTACATTATGGGCCATTAATTTTGATTTTATTTAGATAAAAAAAGTGTTCTTAATTTGAATGGAAGAAACTAAAGCAAAAGATTCAGCATATACTTCATTCTGAATGTGAATTTGGTCATTTCTTCTTTAATTATCAAATTCAAAGCTGAAAAAATCTGTGTAGTACCTCAATTATTAAATCACTGCATATAACATCCGGCAACATCGTGGCAGCATGGATTTTCCTCTAGATAAAGAATAATAAAGAATAATCTGTATGTTATCCGTTTCATTGAAGGAGTTTTGTTGCAATGACAGTTTTCCACATGAAGTATAGTTTTCAGATTTAATGTTAAAAAAAAGTTTTATAAACAGTGTTTATAGATTGGGGGGATCTAAGGTGGCCGTGCCTTTAGCCACATGCAGGGGATAATTGCTCTCTGGAT
>JAFIDM010030733.1:0-11445 GCA_023159025.1 Thereuonema tuberculata | reverse complement strand
TAGAAAGAACGTAGTGGGATTCTAATCTTATCTACTTTTAGGCTTCTTTATAGAGCGTAGCTCATAGCAGGAGAAGCCTTATATCCCAGCTCTAACTGTCCATCCATCGCGAGAAATTCATTGATTGGTCTATTTTTATTACAATGGGATCTCCTAAATTTATGGAGAGCTTCTATTTTTTCTGGGGGTGTTTTGTGTTAATTTTGTGTTAAATTTTCATTTATATACATTTTTTGGTTGTTTCATTTCAAAGATATTCTTATTGATTAAACATTTTCTTTGTTTGAAAGGTAAAAGGCAATTTTCCTTTTCTCTTCTTGAAATAAATCAATGATTGATCTATTTTTATATTTTTTGTAATGGGATCTCCCAAATCTATTGAGAGCTTCTCTTTTTCTTTTGTAGGGTTTTGAAGTTGTAAAGTTTCCGAGATTTTAATATTAGCTCTGTATAGAAGCCATGGAGCATTATGCGATCGCTACAGTGAATGCTGCTCCTGCCTTGTTTGTTCTATAACTTTTGTTTTTAAATCGCGATAAGTAATGAATGAATGAAAACCTCTAGGTTATTTTTGTAAATATATGTTTCACCGTCCTTAATTCTGTAAAATTCCCGAATGTTCGAGATAAATTGAGTGTTTGAAATATTAAGTTTCCAGAAAACCTGAAAACTAAATTGGAGGAAAAATTTTGTTTTAACTAAATTGCAAAGTGCATTATTTAAAAATATCATTTTCTCCGAAAAATATAAATTACTAATGCTCAAATCTGCACAGATAGGCGCAATATTTAAGGAGTTTTAAGACAAAACAGGTATAGTCAAAATTCAGTTACAATGAAATTCTTCACGAGTGAGGAAGCTTAAACCTGAGTTTTCGGCAACTCCCGTTATTATGGGAATGATTCCAAATAAATTGATCCAATACTCATTGAGTAATCACTTAATTTTCATACCCAATGAGTCATTGCTTTCTAGATTTTTTAGCAAACCATTTCGGAGCTATGATGATAGCCACCAAAATCGGTTGGTATTGCGTTTATCGCATCCGTCCGTGTCTGTCCACCCCTAACAACTCCCAAATGGAAGGTCGGATCGTCAAACTGATTCCATCAGCGTGTTCAGAGGCCCAAACAACATAGGAACAAGATGTTTTCAGGGACCGCACCCTCAGCTATGTTCAAAATATGTGGCATTGTTTTCATTGGATTTCCGCTATTAGCTTAAATGTCAAAAATGCAACAGTTGTCAGTTATCATTTCAGTTATCAGTTGTAGCGTGATAGGTAAGTTCTCCAACTCATGCTTGTCGGTTTGGATCTTTTGTTTTTTTCTTTTGATATTTTATTCCCAATGACAAATTAGGATTTTTTTTTCTTGTTTTCCTAATGTTGTTTTTATTTTTTTTCCTAACTTTTTTTTATTTTTTATTTTTTTATTATAATTTTTTTTGTTTTTTTAATATTATGGGTCGTCCTTAAATTTATTCTTTAGCTCAAAATTGTATTCACTTGTACAGATCTCAATGTAGAATTATACGTTGTTTCAAAACTATGGATGAAGAGAGGAAGGCTTATCTGAATATCTAATGATGTTTGTCTTATGATTTTCAACTTTCTGAAAGCTGAACACCGACGGCATTGGTATTGAATATATTCCAAACTCTTAATGCTAATAGGCCTATTAAAAAGAAATGCTTTGCTTTACTACGACTATATCAAATGAAGTTATTCCATAGTATATAGTTTAGCACTTGTTTGTTTTCCCAAACAACAGCGAAAGCAGAGCAAAGCAACTATTGAAATATTTTTTTTTTTATTAAGAAAAGGAAATCCGTTACAATAGTTTATCTATACTTGTTTTTGAAATTCTTCTTTGTCAAACAGTCGTTTGCAAATAAATTTTTATTAATTAAATTTTGTTTTATTTACCAGACTTATTTTGGCTTCGTATTAAATTTTTATATTGCAATTTGCGAAATATAATTCCTTACAATAAAAATAAAAAATTAAAGTTACTAAATCTAGTTAATATTTAGTGAATTAGTTATTTTTTCATTAAAAAGAAATGCAGGTTGTAATGAAAACTTGATAAATTATTGCATAGATGCAGTAAGAAACTTTTGAAATGAGAAACTTTGATTGTTTGCCCGGTAACCAAATGGTAAAACGATTTACTCCGTTTGGTGGAGCCAGATTCATTCCCCGATTCCGGCCAAGGTCGGGGATTTTTTACCTCGACACGGGTTCTAGGGTCCACCCAGTCCTCTGTAGAGTGGATACCTGTTTATTCGAAGGGGTTGAAGATGGCCGGGCATCGGGTTGATCACCCATTGGTGAGGAATCCGTGGGAGCCTTACCACCCACGATCCGAAGGAGCACATAAGCCTCTGAGGCTTGCAATCACGTCTTATTTATTGAAATATGTCAAGTTTTCCGATATAAAAAATAGTTCGTAAATTTCTGTGTATCATCTTCCAAGTAGCATAAAATTTATACAAACATACCATAACTAAAATCTCTCATAAGAATAGAGAAATTGCATATTCCTTGATCAATTAAGAGAACACCGACAACCTACAATATAGGAATACTGTCATAGTCTTGTAATTTCCGGCCTTATGATTATGTTTTATCAATGAAGAACCAGATGTACAGTAACAGTATTCATATTGCTTATTCAGAAAAAAATAATAATTAACTTGTCATTAATTTGCAGAGAAATAAAAGAATCATATCCTCTAATTAATAATTAAGTAATTTGAACAAGATAAAATTTGATAAAAATACATAAATATGAAGTTATGTCTGTAACATCTATACCTAAAAGTAAAGGCCTGTGTTCTTACTAAAGTATTACTTCATTTGAAAATGGCATTATTCTTTGGAATCATTGTTTGAAATTTATGAAACAGCTTCCATGAAGTTTCATTAGCCCAGTATTTTCTTAGATATGAATTGAATACGCATATATTGAATGATTTTTGTTAGCTATAATTTTAACTTACTACCAGTCACATGCAGTGGATATGATATTTTGAGTGTCGTTTAGATCGAACGACATCATTCCAGAAGCTTTTTTTTAGTTATTTTCGAAGATAGCTTCTAATTTTTGGAATGTTTTTGTTTTTGTGAAACCACTTGTTTTATTTCAGTTTACTTTATCGTAATCAAAATGTTGTTTTCTTAGAATTATTTTTCCATTGTGGAGTGAATTGCTTTCTTATCCCTAGCTTTATGCAGAAGAATGGAAGGAATAATGGTATGGATTTACTTCTGTATTAGATTGTATAACATTTCTTTTTGTTTACGTGCATTGAAAATTCAATTTAAGATAAGTTCGCTTTACTGGTTGCTGTAGTTACTGGAATTTCAATTATCCAGAAATAGAAAAACAAATGCATGATTTTAAATTGCAAAATCTACCAGAAAAAAATAATACTATGAAAATTAAAAGTTTTCTAGAGATGAAACAATGTCTTTTTTTCGTAATGCTTACAATCACATTAATTTCAATAAATATTTTTTGAAAATTTCAAGAAAAAGAAAATTCATGTGCTGGGCTCTTCCTGCCTCAATGAATTTCTAATGCGCATTTAAATGAATAAAAAGCGCCTTTCTTTTTCTTTATTTTTAATATGTATTCTTGCTTTTAGTTTAGATTTGTGGAGGTTCTATTTGTGTCTTCCCGTTGCCACGTCAATTCACCTGCGTAACGAGACCTGCTTATTCATGCTGACTACTCTCAACTGATGATGCCAAGTTAGCTTGAAATAGGCTGTCTTGAGATGTCAGTTTGAACATTGGTCTCAAATTTTAATAAACTAAATATTATGATAATTTATATACTCCAAGGACATTTTTTACCTAAACAGAAATCTGTTACAAAATTGTGAGTGACTTCTATCTGTTATGAGTATTACCATAGCTCAGAACTTTTCAACTCATAGGAAAACAGGATGATTTGATTTAAACGTATGTTTATCGACTTTGTTAACGCATCATATTTTTAACAGAAAAAAAAACAAAAAATAAATAAAAGCAAAATATGAATAGGGTCAAAATTTGTACTCGTTTTTATTTTATGCCTCATTCAGTATTTTGAAAAGATGTACTTTCAAGAGCATGAATCTTTGTCTCTAAATCTTTCAGCAAGCTAACTTTTATTTCTCTGAATAAGTTTAGATTTTTTTTTTAATTCCATAGGCAATTCTGAATTCATTGAATCGTATTAAAATAAATATTAACCGATTCAAACTAAACATTGTGTCAAGATATAAGTTTTGAATTTCAACGAAGAACGTTTGGGTCCAAACAAAATTCATAGTTCAAAATTTAAAGCTCACATTGATTTGACACCGTGAATTATAGCCTCCTAAATATTTAATAATAATAATTTTATTGCCTATAAAAATATTTACAGCGGTATACATTGATTTTGACATCCCAGTTGTCTTAAGGGAGATCCTATCGAGAAGACAAAAGGGTGTGGGCATCGAGGCAAATTTCAGATGAAATTAAAACAAAAAGCATTACAGAGAAAAAAATAAAAGATGAAGAAACTGGATTATTTTCCTTTTTTTACAAATATTTTATAATGTACATTTTGAAGGGAAAAAAAATTCAGTTCATCACATTTTGAGGGAAATATATGCTGAGAAAATTATATAATAAAAAATTAGACTGATGGCGTTTACCTAGATAGACGAAGGAGAAAATAAAAAAGGAGAGAGTGAGAAGAAAGAGGGAAGAGGGGAGATTACATTCAATTATTGGGTTCATGTAAAGAGAGGAATTATATATCTATGAGGATTTATTAGGATTGAGTTGAGTAGATAAGTGTTGTTTAAGTTTTCTTTTAAATTGTGTCAGAGAAGTGTAATCACGAATTTCATTTAAAATTTTATTCCAATTTAGAGAAGCTGAATAACTGACTGCTCTTCCTTGATAGTTGGATCTTGTGTCTGTTGATAGAAGAACAGGATTGAGTTTAGTTTTATAAGAATTGGAATTGGGTTTAATGTTGAAAGTAATTGAAGGACAGTTTTTTTGTTAATTGTTTTCTAGGTGAGAAGAGCCAACTGATGCTTGCAGATATGTTCGACAGGAATTATTTTATATTTTGTCCAGAAGGATTGGGTAGAATAGAGGCGGGGCTTTTTATCTACGAATCTTAGGAAATGCTTTTGAACTTTGAGTATCATTTTTTCTTGAAATTCGGCAGTGATTACACCGCAGCACAAGTTTGTATCAATTAGCGACCAATACAGACGCAGAAGTATTTGCATAGGAAGAAAATAAAGTTTCCTAATGATGCCTAAATTTTTGGAGACTTTATGAGTGATTTGTTGTGCATGGAGATTCCATGATAGATCGTACGAAAGAGTAACACCTAAATATCTGAAGGATTGAACTTCTTCTAATAAGGAGTTGTTATAAGTGATAGGGAAATTGTCAGAGTTGAGTATTTCATTTCTTTGATAGAAAAACATATAAACCGTTATGGTTGTATTTAATGTAAGGTCGTTTGAGGATAGCCAAGATTCAAGATAGAAAAGTGAGCACTGGACCTCGTGCTTGAGTTTTTCTACATTAGTATCAGCAAATAGAAGGGTTCCGTCATCGGCATAGAAGATACATTTGGGAGCAGGTGATGTGAGAATGAGATCGTTTGTAAATAAATTAAAGAGAAGGAGGGAAAGGATAGACCCTTGAGGTAAACCTGTCGACGTGTGATATACTGAAGAGGAATAATCGTTTATGTTCAGCTGGTATTGTCTTTGTGATAGATATGAAGAGATCCATGCAAGAGGTGGGCCTCTAATACCCACATGTTCTTATTTTTGAGGTAAATATTGATATTAATTGAGTAAAAAGTCTTTTTCAAGTCCAAGAAGAGACCTAAGACTACTTATTTGCCGCCATATTCGCCATGATAAACTCTGTGACATCAATTAGGGCAGTTTCGGTATTTTTCCCTATGATGAAACCGTGTTGTTGTTGAGTTATGATTTTATTTTTTGATATATATTTAGAAAGTTTACTGTGATATAATTTTTAAAATATTTATAAAAAAGAGTTTACCACAGATATAGGACGGTAGTTGGTCAGTATGTTCACATCTCCTGCTTTCCATAATGGAACAACTTTTGTTTGAAGGAAGAAGGAAAGACGCCTTCAGACATTGAGATATTAAAAATAACAGAAAAAGGGAGAGCAATTTCATCCACGATCTGTTTGAGAAAGTATGAGGAGATCTCATCAGGACAAGAAGAAGTTTTGTTGGACAGTGATTTGATAGCTTGTTTAACTTCATAAGGGGAAGTAGGAGATAGAAAGAAGGAGGAAGGACTTGGATTGTTCAATATGGGAAGTACATTTTTATCTGATGTGCTGAAGGGAATATCTGGTAGAAGGACGTTAAGAAATTTACTTAGGTTTTGCTCGTTTTTTCAATAATAAGAGTAGACGGACATTTTGCTTTTTCTGTGATTAGATATTAATTTGTTGATATAATTCCACTTTTCTTCTATGGAGAGATTATCATTAAATAGATTTTCGTAATTACTTTTCTTAGAAGCTCTAATTCGTGAATTTAAGTCATTCCGCATGACTTTAAGGTGTTCTAGTTTTGCGGGTGTAGGATTTTTCTTATACGATTAATTAATTGTTTATTTTTTCAGAAGTTCAAAGGATATCCATGGTTTTTTATTTATTGTAGAATTATTTTGGGAGATAAGAGAAAAATATTTTGTTTAAACATTACTCCAGAAATGTAATTATAAATAAATACAACATCTTCATCTTTTCAAAAAACATCGCTATATATCGCAGATATATTTTATCTGCTTCTTCGGGTTGTAGAATTCTTCCTTAACAAAGGTTTAAATGATGGAATAATAACAATATATGGTAATTACAATGTCAATAATATAGGGTCATACATGTCAAATCATAATGCATTTCTGATGATCCAATATTATTTTATGTGTTCTTACCATATTTCTGTTTGATGTCTCTGAAGAATCCCTTCCTATCGTCTATATTTTGTTTAAACATTACTCCAGAAATATAATTATAAATAAATACAACATCTTTTCAAATCATAATGCATTTCTGATGATCCAATATTATTTTATTGCGATGTTTTTTGAAAAGATGAAGATGTTGTATTTATTTATAATTACATTTTTGGAGTAATGTTTAAACAAAATATAGACGATAGGAAGGGATTCTTCAGAGACATCAAAGAGAAATATGGTAAGAACACATATAAAATAATATTGGATCATCAGAAATGCATTATGATTTGACATGTATGACCCTATATTATTGACATTGTAATTACCATATGTTATTATTCCATCATTTAAACCTTTGTTAAGGAAGAATTCTACCGCCCGAAGAAGCAGATAAAATATATCTGCGAAATATAGCGATGTTTTTTGAAAAGATGAAGATGTTGTATTTATTTAGAAAAATATTTGTTAAATCCTGAGAAAAAGAGTTCATTGAAGATTGAAACGGAGTATTCCGTAGAGGTTACGTTTTCCATTTCATCAGCCCAGTTGAATGTAAATATTCTTTAAATTTATTTATGTTATTTTGGGCGAATTTGCGATTCTTCATTTTCGTCGCTCTTTGAAACGAGAAACCTTTAAGTAAATTTGAAAGATTTGTAGTGAAAAATACCGGATGGTGGTCATTAATGATGGCGTGAAAGATACCTTTACTTTGAATCGGAAAATTAGTGAAGATTTGATCAAGAAGTGAGTGAGATGAGTGCCAGGTAGAGTGACAGGTTGGAGAATCAGTAAGTGGAAAGAAAGAGTTACAATTCATTGTTGTAAGGAGATATACGACATTTTTGTCACTTGTATTTAGGAAGTTAATGTTAAAATCGCCCAAAAATACTCCTTTTTGTGATTTTAATTAATAAATTGTGTAATCAAATTAATATAATTATGGAAATGAAGAATGTTTCCTGAAGGGATCTGTGGATGCGTACCAAAACTAACATCTTCAGTTATTGAGCAGCAAATACACTCTAAGTTCATATTGCTAAAGGAGAATTCATTTAATATCTTGATATTAAAGTTATCTTTATAATAGAAAGCCACATCCCCACCTTTTTTATCATTTCTATTAACAGAGACTACAGAATAATGTTCAATATTAGATAAAATTTGTGGACTCGTAGCCCAAGTTTCAGTTAGAAGAAGGAAATCTGGAAATTTTTTATGTGTTTCATAGTTATAAATTAAAAGATCCCAATTTGCATTGATACTCCGAATATTTTGGAATAAAAAGAAAAGAGAATCAGGCGAATAATGCGGAGATGAGTCATTGAGTAATGACATGTTGTAGAGAAAAAAGGAAGATTACAAATTAATTAGGTTCATTATTTACATCGGTAGTTTGCGGCTTGGCTCTAGATATTCAAAAATAATATTGTCCTCCCAATGAATGATGACCGGCGAAAGTTTGAACTGCGCAGTCCTTCCGGTAGCTGATCAATTATGTTGTCCTGTCACAATGGCCGACGTCGTCTGCTTTCACTGAGAAAATATAGTTAACTTATAGTAGGCTAACGTTTAATTATCGGAGAAGTTCTATTGAAGAAAAATACTTGTTTATTTATAGACTTTCATTTATGAAGTATATTTATAGACTTTCATTTATGAAGTATATTTATTAGATTTCAGTTGTGTATTTTTGTTATTCTTTTCGCCAGCAGCAAATTTTATGTGTTTCTGTATTACATTTAATAATTTGTTTTCTTGATTTTTTTATTCAGTGGTTTTATTATCGTTTTACAAACGTTTAAGTAACGGAGAAGTTCTAATTGAGAAAAATACTGTTTATTTACAGAATTTCATTTATGAATTAAGTCTGTTAAATTTCATATGTTTTTTGTGTGTGATTTTTTGCCAACAGCAATTTTTATTTGTTTATTTATGATATTTCATTTTTGTGATCTTGATGTTTTTATTCAATGATGTTGGTCAAAATATGTGCCTATCAGTAGCAGCGAAATGGCTTCAAAATTCTTGCAGCTTATATTGAAAAAAAAAAACCCATCAATTGCAGATCATATACATTGAATTTTGACACAATATTTATAATTAAAACTTCTCTCTACTATTTAGCGTTATTCCAATATCAGTTGCTAATAATAAGTATTTATATAAATAAATAAATATATATTATTAAAAATGCAATGCTCTTTTGCAAAGTAACAAGCGATTCGCACAATGGCGGCGTCCGTCTTACAATCAGACGGAAGTGCCTGACCAGACTAATCGATGATACATGCGCAGATCTCACAAAAACAGGGCGGCCATCATTCATTTTTTTTACTATAATGATGAATAGAATGATAGTATGGAGTAAAAAAGTAACGGTATAGTTAATAAATAAAATTGTATTGATATTAAATACAGGACAGAAATAGGAGTTAGAATGTGTTAGAAAACTATCAGGCAACGCCCCAGAACAATTCTTTCTTATAGGTTTACTAAAAGAATGTAGTAATATATGAAAAAGAGATATGTAATAATTGATAGAGAATGCTTTGTATCAATTATTATCCATCTGTGATAATAATTCCATCTGTGATTGAATGTGTGATCGAGGAAAGTTCTCACATCGATATGAAAGTGAGGTGAAACCCCATCTTGTTGGAAGTAAATCTCATGTCCATTCTCCAAGACGTGATCATTAAGATGTAAAATCATGAGTTCCAACATCTGCAGGTAAGTCTGACCCGTGACAGTGCATTCGAAAATGTACGGCCCAAGTAATTCTCTGGGGGACAGACCACACCGTACCGTTATCCCTGGAAGATTGACAGCCTTTTCTTCAGTGATGTTCGGGTTTTCATTAGCCCAGTACTCAAAATTATGACGATTAATTGTGCCATTAAGATTGAATGTTGCTTCATCTGACCAAACAATTAAGTCTTGAAAATCCTCCCTTTCGTCACACTTTCGTCGTGCTAATTTAGTGCGTGGACAAGTCACGGAATGTAAGGCTTCCATTTTGGACCTCGCAAAATTCGATATGAATTGGGGATTCGGCGATACTAATTTCACGAGAGCATTGCCTCACTGACTTTTTTGGGGATCGTGCAAAAACCTCCATGACGCCATCAATACTCTCGTTATCAGGGAACAGTTGTAAACAATCCTGTTCAGAAAAGCTTATTGTTTTATTTATTTCTCAAGATGACTCAGAACAGAATTTACAAACTCATCATTTTATTAACTAGGGACTATTATTTAATTAAGAAAATCTCTATTTCATATTTCAAGTATTGACCTGTCACCAGTATATATGGAATGCGCTAAAATATACAGTACTGAAACTCGTGCATCTCGAACACGTGGTTGCGTTTGTCGACGGGGTTATTATTTCCGCTCATACGGAAGCGGCCGTGAAGGTGGACCGATTTTGAAAAAGATGGCCAAGAGGAGTTTAACAAGACCGCACCAAGTAACAGTTATGCTGTCTATTGTTATGAAATTTCGCCGTTCTGGTAGTGTACTGTGGCAACGGAGGGGGAAGTCTGGTCGACCCAAGAACGCTACAGGGGTTTAGTGATCGAGCCATTTCTTCAGGATTTGAGAAGGTTCTGTCGGGCAAGGAACATTCAGATGAATAGACAGTGTTATCAACAGGACTGGGCGACCAGTCATACCACTCGAGAATCTCTAGCCATCCTGCAGGAAAATGTTCCAGTACGAATCATTGCACATGGTACTGACTTCCCATACCCGTCCCAATTCTTTCGATCTTACACTACCTACTGCCTACTTATGGGGAATGTTAAAGGAGAGTGTGTTCAACTGTGAAGATCCACCAAGAACTGTGCCTGCATTATGTGAGCAAATCATCTCCTTTTGCAGAAGTCTGCAGCAACCTTTATTTCAGGATATGTTTGAGAATCTCCGTGAACGATATGAACACTGTCTACAGCGAGGCGGTGGACACTTTGAACGCTTACATTACGCATACCGTGGTAAATCAACACGCTAATAGTGTGTGTATATATGAAGTATAGTCTAACACATTTATTTTGACGATCACGTTTGCGCGGGAATCACGGAAATTACGAGATTTGGCCATTAGCCTCTTCAACAGGTCTCAAGAAATTTAGTATTTTTAATGTCTTGTCACTAGGAAAATGCTACATAATGAATTTATTGTTTGTTTATTGACTGATTTCAAGTTATTAATACTATATTACAATGTAGTAAAAGTCTCATGCATTTCCCCGTATTATAATTCATTTAAATGTTTCAATATTTGGTGAGAAGACATGGATAGACTATTCTCGCGTAAATTACGTGAAATCACGAAAATACGGGATCGTCAACTTCCATGAGTTTGATAATAGTCTGAATGTTAATTTCTTTTGAGGGGAAATAAACTCACAGATGACAATAATG
>JAFIDM010030731.1:0-11446 GCA_023159025.1 Thereuonema tuberculata | reverse complement strand
GCTCTGAAATAAACATTTGAATAAACAATCCAACAAAAAGATAATTATAAATTCAATTCTTCAAACTTTAAGCTTTTTTTTTTATTTAAGTAAAATTTCAAAACAGGGATTTAGCTGTTTTGATTTTAGGCCCTTCGTTTCATTCTGTGGAAATTTTTTTATTTATCAAGACAATATGTAACCAACAGCAATAATGCTGATAAATATCTCCTATTTTTCACGATAATAATGTTTAAAGTCTCGATCTGAGCGTCTTACAATCTCATATCAAAAAAGGCGGTAAGCCTTATCGCCTATAAGCTGGACACCTGGGTTCGAATCCCAGCACGGGCATGGATGTTGCTTTCTTCTTCTGTGTTTCGTCCGTTTCTCCCATGGAACTTACAATTTCAGGTTTATTCAGGGGGATGAGAATCTCGTCCCCCTTCGACTATTCTAGCCTCTTCTTGACGTTGTCGGGTTGGACTAGCACGTGGTCTATAGTTGGCCGATTCGCAATCAAAAAACCAAAATCTCTAGCCATTCTTACAAAATTATAGTTGACATCCACTCCTTCGTTCCTATTCAAATTATTACCTTTAGTATTTCTAATACATGTACTTTCAACAGTTTTCGTAGTTTTCGATTCTTTTTGAACCCACGTGATTTTGACTTCACTATTCATACAATATCCCTTATTAATGCAATGTTCAGCTATCTCCGATTTCTCAATCATCTTATTTTTTTAAATAATATCCATGTTCTGATACCCGTTTCCTAATTGTTCTTATATTTTCCCTAATATAGATAATCCCGCAAACATGGGTATTGATGGAAAAACTGGTAAAAAAAAGAAAATATGAAAACAAATGGTTTAAACGCTGCAGCAGGAAATAGAGCTGAGAGAGAGACCAAAACGGAAAGGATATCTGTCAGGATGAAGGAATCAAAATTCGCACGCAGAAAAAATTTGAATAAATATCCTGTGAAAGTGATGCACACGAAAAACCGTAGTTGATAGTTATGAAAGCAAAAAACAAAACAAAAGAAAATTGTTATGAGATTGTAAGAAGCTCAGATTGAGACATTGTACAATATAATCGGGAAAATAGGAGATATTTATCAGCATTATTACTATTGGTTACATATTGTCTTGATAAATACTTACGTCAAAAAATGTCCACAGAATGAAACGAGGGGGCTAAAATCAAAGCAACTAAATCCATGTTTTGAAATTTTACTCAAATAAAAAAAAAAGTTTATTTTATTTTTACGATGGTAACATTGAATGAAGAAAGCATCAAAATACATAGAATAGGCATTAGAAGTCAATGGATAGCACATTGAACGCATATAATGACGGGATATTATTTTATTGAATAATTAAAATGTACTTAGCTACTTTTGATACCAAATGACTGGATTTACCTGCCTTGTTTCTAACACGAATTGATATAGCTGACTTCGTTTCCAGCAACTAAGC
The DNA here is from genome assembly GCA_023159025.1 of Thereuonema tuberculata. Lineage (NCBI taxonomy): Eukaryota > Metazoa > Arthropoda > Chilopoda > Scutigeromorpha > Scutigeridae > Thereuonema > Thereuonema tuberculata. Next base: position 9,984 of record JAFIDM010030731.1, on the reverse strand, counting down.
GATGACGTCAATGTGACTAGTGATGTGCCTAGTCTATGTATCTACTAGAGTAACATCGAGGATTCAAGAATGATAATAATTGTGTAGAAACAATTGGACTACTAAAAATAAATGCAAATATCGAACCAAGTTTATACCGCCATCTGGTCTTTTGGGAAATAGGGGTCTGTGATTGGCCGGCCGCGATTTTAGCTGTGTTCATTTCCAACACCATCTAGCTACCTTTGATAATAATCCTGTTTTTTAAAGTAGATTTTCGTGGAAAGTTATCTGCATTTGATTCTAAATGATTTCATCACCGGATTCGACTTTGTTCAAAGAATATAGTGGCATTCATAATTTAGAAACCAATTTACTATGGTTTCAGCTGACTTCGATTCTACACACCACAAACGTACTCAAAAACAATAACTTTGTGGATGGAATCCATATTTAGAAAACATTCTTTTCATTTCTCCTACGATTTTTAGAGTAAAAAATTGAAAATTTATATGAAAAAGAAACACTTTTGTTTCATATTTTTTATGTTTGTTTATGGTCTTTCCATTCAATTCCATGACTTCTACGTTTTTTGAAGAATCATTCAAGTCAAATATTACAATTCCTTAGATATTATATGTTATGGTTGAGACAAAAGATATGATTAAAAACGGGAATAGGGGGATCCTTTAGTTATTCCTGAAATACTGAATGCAGACAGTATCAAAAAACATGGCGGCATTGGAAAAACAAGTGTGCTTTATTAAGAATGGTCTGACCTTACACAGCCAATCCAGAGGTATAATTTGGAATGTTTTTCAATATGGCGATGGAATGTCTATTAATGAATTAATAAAAAAAACTGCTATCGCAAAAAATTTGTCAATTTCGACTGTATGCAGAATTGTAAACGAGGCAAAAAAAAAGACTGATGGCGGCATTTCAGTTTCAACGCCAAGAAAAAGAAGACCACATCTTAAGCCAATTTTGGAGTTAGATGAATTTGATTTATCTGTTGTCAGAGCCACGGTGAGTGAAGTTTTTCAAGAGAATGATTATCCAACAATTAGTAAAATTCTTTCAAAATTCCAATCGAAAATTGGATTCACGGGAGGCAAAACATCATTACGAACAATTCTTTGTGTGAAACTAGGAATGAAGTACGGAAGAATTGACATGAGGCAATTTTACATCGAAAAGCCTGATATTGTAGCTCATCGACACATATATTTAAGGCAAATCAAATAGGTACGTTCCGAAAGGAAAACAGTTATTTATCTGGATGAGACTTGGGTTAATACAAACATCGGCAAAGACCGACAATGGCACAGCGATCAGTGCGGTATCCGTGGTCGGAAAATACCATTCGGCAAAGGGCAGCGGCTCATATTATGCCACTCTGGAAGCAGCAGCGGATTTGTGTCTAAGAGTATGCTTTTGTTTCGATCTCGGACAAATTCAGTAAATTACCATGATGAGATGAATGACGACTGCTTCAAAGAGTGGTTTGAGAAACAATTACTACCAAATATCCCTTCCAATTGTGTTATTGTAATGGATAATGCGTCATATCACTCCGTCGAAATTGAAAACGCCCAACAAGCAACAACAGAAAAGCAGAAATGATTGAATGGTTAGCTCGTCAAGGAATCCCCCATGACGCAAATATGTTGAAAGCAGAACTATACGACATTGTAAAGCATTACAAAATTGACAGAAAGCAGTATGTGATCGATACTTAAGCATCAGCTCACGGACACACAGTATTGCGATTACTACCGTACCATTGTGATCTCAATCCGATCGAGTTGATTTGGGCAAAGGAATATGTACATAAGTACAATACAACCTTTAAACTCAGTGACATTGAAAATCTCACCGCAGCAGCTGTACAAAATGTATCGTCAGATAATTGGATGGCTGCTTACAATCATATATTGCAGGTAGAAGAAGCCTACTGGCAATCAGATCATCTCATTGAGAATCGAGGGGAGCCCCTTCTCATCACTACTTCCGATTCCAGTGACGACAGTGATTTCGTTGAAAGCTTTGAACTTCTTTCAGATTAACCTCTGTATTGGCTGTTTTTTAGAATTCACAGAAATAATAAATAATCAGGGCCACTAAATATGCGGAAGAGACCAATTTGTTTGATTCAATTTAACATTAAAAAAAGGTGAAATAAATACTTAATTACTGAAATAAATAAATTTAAAAATAAAAAATAGAATTAAAACACAACTAATATCTTATAAATAATATAAATTTAATTATAAGATGTTGGTAATATAAAAATATTAATAACAATAAAATACAAAAGTAATGTATAGACAGTTTAAAGACACAAGATTAAAAAAAAAAAATTCGATTCTTCTTGACATCAGAAATACTGGATTTAGTTATAACATTGTGCGACAGATGGCGCTGTACTTAGGAGCATGCTTGGAAGTTGTAATCGATAACCTACGAATATCTTCTTATTTTGTCCCAACCATAATTATTAACAACCATCATTGCACAGTATAAATGTTACAAATCTCCATGTTAAAAAATGAATATATTATGTTAATGTTATTAATTTTTTTCTAGTTACTTGCTATTGAAACAGGGATGGATTCATTATATTTTAAGATATTCATCATAAACAATACAAAACAAGCTTTAACAACATTTTCTGGTTGACTGATTACAAAGAATCTAAAAATAAAATTATTAATTTTATAGAATTAAAATTATTGTTTTAAGACTTTGCTACAGAGTTAAAAGTATTTTATATGGTAAAAATACTCACTTGCACTTTACTTCCTTCTGAAGTATTTCCTCCATACATTTAGTAAAACACTGACCAGCCTCTTTAGAATCTCTGCATTTTCTACTCCAGTGGTTTAGGTTTATTTTCTTTAAGAAATACAAAATAAACGTATAAGAACTTACAATTTATTCATATCGTGAATCGGAGCTACTTAAAGGAAAAAAAGTAAGAATATTATATAATTAATATAATTAAATAACGATCAAATTGTAATATATTTCTTTAATTTGAATTATTATACTTCTCTTCTGTTCGTTAAAATGGAAGAAAGATGTATATTTTATTTTTTCTCCTGAAGAAAATACCCGTTCAGGGTGTAGAAATATTGAGGAACCATAAAAGATGTCTAATACTTGAAGAAACGATGTTTTTCATTTGTTTATATATTAGAAGAAGTAAGTTGCTACGAATTATTAAAAGAGTCAGTTAAAAGATTTTGATTAGTTATTAATTTGGAAAAGCTTTTTCGTTAAGTTTAAGAAAATTCTTATCTTATTTATTTTCTCTTTAATTGATTATAATATATACGTCTTTGTTACTATTAATTTGTACTTCCCTTCCTGTTGAAGAGTCTCCGTAGATTCTCTACCTTTCCCTAATGAAGAATAAAGTTGTTGTTTATTAATAAAGCCCAAGGTTTTATTTATTAATAAAATTCCGATCAAACTATATTTAAAATTCATATATGTAAATAATGATCAGTTCATTGTTTAATCGGATAATGCTTGAAAAATTTCTTAGGACTTTTTTAATGGGAATATCTTTTTACAGCAGATTAACAGATTATATGTGAACTAATGAAATGCTGGATGAATGCATGGCCTGTGGCCCTGTAGAAGGAATACAGCATAACCAATCCTAAGGCAGTGGGGAGGAATCCAATCACAAGCCTGACGACATCTCCTGGTAGAGATCAACAAAATTTCAAGTTCGCTGAGAGGCAACCACGTGGAACTGTTTGTAAACATTGGAAGGCTGCCGGCAATGTGAATGTTTGTAAACAGACTGGAAGATCGCATGCAGTCACATTGGTAGATCACTGAATGCCAGAAGTTCAATGATGGGATAACAAATATGTACAATTTCCTCAACAAAGATATATTCGTCAAACTCATCCCGCTTCCTCAGGGGCTTTTTGACCTGCAGGTGTTTCAATATAATGATTGTTATTACCAATAAATGAAGGGTTTGTTTAGGGGTCTTTGGATTAACCATCATCTCCGAATGGGTTATGACGTATGTTGAAGATCTGCTTTCTTTATATTCGATGATGGCAATAATAATTGCCCTTTTTAATTTCGATTTATTGGTGACTTGTTATATATCTCAGATGACGATATAAATCAAGTTTTTGATACGATTGCTGCCGTTCATCCTGCCGTTCAATTCAGTATGGAGAAGTCAAAGGACGGCTCAGTTCCTTTTCTAGTTGCTCTCATTACAGATGAAGAATCTTGTTACACACTGAGGTTTATAGAAATAGAAAAAAAAACCCAAGCAGGTATTACTCTTAATTAGCAATCATTCTGCCCAGTATCCTTCATTATAATAATGACAATTAAACGTAATAATAATGCGATTAAGAGGGCATTTAAGTTGTCTGGCTCTGGAAAAACCTGCAACAAGAAAGACTACTATCGCAAGGCTATTGGCACAGAACAACTATCATACATTGAACACAAAGCACATTCGATAAGCATTGCTTAATCTGGCATAAACCACAATGACAATGTACAAGGTATTCCTTCTCAACCTAAGCAGTACGTGTCCATGGATTTCCATCGTTCACTATTTTGCTCAGATTTCGAAGATGTTGAAGAATCATAATATTTTGCTCACCTTCGCATGCCATAAGACCTTAAGTACACTGCTTAATTAGTTCAAAAAGGAACAAGATGTTAACAGGCGGAAAGGCGTAGTCTACGCTTTACAATGAGTTGAAGCAACGTGCCAATATATTGACGAGACTCGGCTTATGGGCTCGGATCGAGTATTGGGTCGAGAAAGGTCCCTAAAAAACATCTCTCCTATGCTACTGTTCAGCTCTCCCGGAACACGGGTCAATCCACTGACTTTGATATTCGTACTGTGTTGTCAGAGACAAAACCTAATTCCCTACTTAAATGCATGGAGTCTCTTTTTATTGTTTCGAGAGCCGCAATTTACAATGACTGTCTTTCTGTTCAAAACATTTACTAATTTGGTTTTCTGGTTAGATCGATTAGGTTTCTTCGGGTACAACACATATTAGTTCTTAGCAGAACTTGTCATATTAGGTGATCTACCAATGTGACCGAATGCGATCTTCCAGTTTGTTACAACATCCACATGGCCGGCAGTCTTTTAATGTTTACAAACACTTCCACGTGGTTGCCTCTCAGTGGACTTGAAGTTTTATTGATCTCATGAGACTCCCCACCGTCTTAGGATTGTTTGTTTTTTTCTACAGGTTCCACAGGCTGTGCTTCTGTGCTGCATTTCATTGGTCCTCGTTAACATATAATACGTCCGCCTGCATTGTAAAGACATTCTCATTAAAAAAGTCATGTGGCACGGGTCTAAACGGTGCGCAGCGTCTAAAACTTTTTTTTAAATACTTTTTATTTTATGCTTGTGTGATGACCTTTTAGTGATTCCATAAAATTTATATTTTGTTGAAAGAAATTTGTTGTCTTATCTTTTGTTCTTAAAAAAATTTCTATTTCTTCTTCTCTCATTTGAGCAATATAGTTTGTTTGGCCATGCTCTTAGATCTATGTGATTAGCAAAATAGTAATTGTTAGTCTTTTTTATTTTATATTTATTTACAAGCTTATAAAATATTTTTAAAATTAAATTCAAAGAAGTAAAAGCTAACATAGAATTAAATTATTTTTTATTTCTTTCCAAAATAAAAAATAAAGTAAATTTAGAGTCAGAACAGATTTTAACATGCATAAATCATAATAACATTACAATAAAAAATATAAAGACGCATATATAAGAATTCATTGGTTGGTTTTAGTATTTTTGATACCAGGAATCCAGAATAGCTGTTTCTGGTTTTCTAACCATCATCAGCTGGATTCACCTAGTATCTAGAGCTCAGTGACCTCAAAACACAAAGAAAACAAAATTCAACAAAACAACGGCCCTCCTTATTAAAACAACAATATAGAAATTAAGAATAAAAAAGGCCACTCAAAAAAAAAGCCCGCTAGCAGACGCTTTTGATTGGCCTTTTTTTATTCTTAATTTATATGTTTTTGTTTTTAAGATAGTGGGACATTGTTTTGTTGAATTTGGTTTTCTTTATGTGTCGTTTGAGAGCACTGAGCAGTAGATACTGAGCTGTTCTGGATTCCCGGTATCAAAAATACTAAAATCAACTCAGTGAATCCTTATTTATGTGCGTTTATGTTTTTTATTCTGATGTTAAATTTAGAGTGATTTATTGAATTCTTAATCTTACTTTAGAAACAATCTAATATTCATTCAGTTAATAAATTTCTTTTAATTTTTAAAATTGAGATCATCTGTCGAAAATAAATCATAATCATATGCAGTATGTTAGATAACAATATTTTGAAACGTACTAGTTATAAATTTTGAGAACTTATTTACTACAACATTAGTTTATTATTAGTAAGCAGCAAGATTTCAATGAAGAGATGAAATAAAATTTATAAGTAAAAAGTGATGTGTTCTGATGACTATTCACATCAGATGAACGCTAATCAGCGAGAAATAGCTATCCTGAGATGTCAACTATTAACACTTGGTCTCAAGATTTTAATGTTTTTATCGGTAAATGGAGGCCAGCACATGAATTTCCTTAGGTATTTTTTTTTAATTTTGAAGGTGCCACATTCCTTTTCACTTAAGTTTTTTTTAATTTTTTTTTTATAAAGAATTTATTAAAAAGGTATTAAAAAGTAATGTTAATTTTTAAGATTAAATTACCAAACCTCCCTAATTTTTTGAACTTAAATGGGTAAGGATTCACAAGCAGAAATAGTGAATCGGGAATTAATAATATTTTATTCAAATTTAAAAATATATAATTCAACTTGAATTTTATGTTTGTGTTATGTTTATGTTAGTATAGGATAGTCACCAAATGACAAGTTGTTATCAGCTTTTTATATAGTAGTTTTTCCACAAAATGTAATGGTTCCAAATTAACTCTTATTGTTAAAGTAGGTTAAATTTTCTAATGCATTTTGGGTTCAAATTTTCGTAACAACATTATGTTTTCAGTGAAAATCAAATAGTTCTTTACAGGATTCTTTATAAGGGTAATCTATATTATTAAAATCTTTTATTTCTGTGTCTGTCTGCCGCAATTTCCTGTGAGAATGGAAAATAAAATTAAACTGCTACAATTCTACGAGAATCGAACATGCAAGTTTCTGATCTGAAGTCAGACAGACGTCTTAACCATTAGGCCACGAGGACTACAACTCGTGTTATATTGTCTTCTGAATTGTGTCCTCCGTTCCCCTTCCCCTTCTCCCCATCAATAACGAATGTATTCAACCTTTTTTTTTTTAATCTCGAGATTGTTTATTTATTTCCGATCCGTCTATTTATTTAAAAGTCAATTAGAACTACAATTGAAAAAACGTTAACCAAATACTTAACCAAATTCTATATGATATAGAAAAAGGACCGCGTGTACACGCGGTATGGCCTAGTTTCATCAAAAATATCGTATGATATATCTTCTTCTTCTTATTTCGAGTTTGGCCTGCTATGGACCGCGGGAAACACTTGACTAGATGAATAGTCTTATGATATATCATAATTAAATGAATTTCATAAACTTAATAATATATTTTTTATGTGATATCAAACCGTAATTAAATATTAGAAATTTTTAGAAAGGGCAGAATGCTTTGATTTTGTGTTTTTAAGTGAAAATTAATTACTGAAACAAATGACAGATTATCAGTTATTATATTTCCTACAATAACTGAAACAAATCTTGGTTCTGATAGAAAGTTTACAACATTAATGCTTCAATCCAACTTATATATTTTTTAAACAACGGTAAAATAAAAACCGTAACTGCTTTCCTTATAATAAATTTCGATAAATAGATTCCATTATATTTATTTCATTGACATATTATTTCAAATCCTGTTACTATATTTTGTATTATATTCTACATTCAAACTGAATTACTTATTTTACGTCTAGATTTCATGTGAGTTTTTTGGTAGTGCATTTGCTTATTTGTGCAGAATGGAGTTTGATTTATCATTTCTTAAGATATCGCTTTTTACATTTCTAAACATAGGAATTTACTAATTTCCTATAAATTACGAAATTAAAAGAAACGTCAATATTATTCTTTTCCTTTCTCAACATAAAAAAAAAACCCAAATAGATCACGTTTAATTTAAATGGTTCAAATTGTTGAGTCTAATTTCACTCCATAGATTTACTGTCTATTTAATTTCTAAAATTTATTCACTTTTTTAATACTTTTTTATAAATATATTTTTGAGTGGTCCCTCTTGTGTGCAAGAAATTTCAAATACACTTTTCTTGCTATAAACACACATCTTGAACACTGAAAATTTTAAGTTTTTGCTGAAATCCAATAAAACTATTGTCGTCTGTCATCTCTTAACATCTTGGTCACAGTCTCGCAGATTTATTCCAGATTCCAAATTTATATCAAATCATTTTATTTTAATTGCATTTTTAACATGGCGACATTTCATTTAAAGCCGACTTTTCATTTTGGAATTAAATTAAACAAACCTAAGTATTAATTCAAAAAACCTAGTTAATTCCAATTTAACGGTAGCCTTGCTATCCCAGTAGATATCAGATCAGACAAATCTGGATCTATTTATTCTTTAATGAATATATCATTTTAGCATTTTCCTGAGCACGGTCAAAAAGATTTAATATTTCGGTTTTTTTTTTGGTTTTATTATTTTTGAATAAGTAATGAGAGATCTTCTGTTTTCTGCTAAATCACAATTTTCAAGTCTAAATGCTACTAAATCCGTTTCCTATCGTTGCACTACATGTTGTAAATGATATTGTTTGACATTTACGAGGGTCGTTCAATAAGTAATGCAACACATTTGTTTTCTCAAAGTAGATTTGTGTTATTACAGTTTTAAGTATATCATCTTGTTCCTCAATTCTTTAGCTACAAAAAACTATTTTTCAATATAATCTCCATTCTAGTCTATGACCTTATGCCACCAAGATGTCAGAGCTTTTATGCCTTGATGGTACCACTCTACTGGTCTGTGCCTCAACCAACTGCTAACTGCGTGAAGAACTTCCTGATCGTTGCCATATCGTTTCCCGCGGATTGCATCATTTAGAGGTCCGAATAGGAAGAAGACCGAAAGTGCGACATGAGGGCTGTAGGGTGGATGAGGAAGAACAGTCCAGTGAAGTTTTGTGATCTCCCGGCGGGTACAAGACTTGAGTGGGGTCTGCCATTGCCGTGGGGATGGATTAGTTTATTCACGTCTTTGTTGGAATAATAACACGCTGGAATAATTTTCTAAATTTCTTAAGAGTCTTCACACAGGCTTCTGGATTGATCGTTGCACGTTGCAACATTGAAGGAGTCGCAGCTGTGTGTTGCTGGCCAGAGATCAGACAACTTCCCTTTTCTCTTTTCCGAATATGGCGACAGACGATTCGCTCAACGACTTACAGTGCTCAACGACAAGTTTCCTGGTCTTCGTAGACAGCTGTAAACGCTTGTGAATATTTGTCACGGTCTCTTGTTCTTTCAAAAGAAATTTAATAACTGCTCTTTGTTTGGAACGCATCTTCTTCACAAACGCCATCTTGAACGCTCCTTACAGTGCTGTTGCACAGCAGAGAAAGATGAAACAATATAATGGAGAAAAGGCGAGAATATTTGAAGATTTTTTTTCTTATGTTTCTTTTCTTATATGTTAATGCAGTTTCTTTTACTTTTTGTAAAATTTTTCTTTTTTTTTGTTATTGTTAATATTGGAAATAGAGATACAATTCTAAGGTTATTATTTGAAATTTACAATTAATACAAACAACTTTGCATACATTGTCAGGATACAAAAGACAGAAGGGAGGGGTAAACGGAATGGAAACTATTCAGAATAGCGGTGTTATAAAGCCTACAGCAAAAAGACTGAACAAAGAGACTGAAAGAAAACAGCCAGGGACGGAGAGACTTATGGGGGGGGGGG
>JAFIDM010030730.1:0-11448 GCA_023159025.1 Thereuonema tuberculata | reverse complement strand
GAAAAAGAAAAATGATCAAACTGAAAATTGCCTTTAGACAATTTTCAAATAAAATTAAAAAAAATTATCTTTATAAAATTTTAATATAAATTTAATTGAATACCGATCTAATTGTAAAATAATCACTTAAACATTGCTTTCTCTACAAAGTATAAAGCAGTAGTTTTGAAATGAAAGACATTGTAGTTATATGAAAATTTAAAACTTAGTATTCAATTGACATTTTCTCAGGAGATTATGATCCTGTATTTGGGAACCAATAGGATCTTGACTTGCAGAGTGAGTTTAAATGACATTAGTAGATCTTTCTTTTGCAAATTAACCAAACTAAAAAGTTATTAAACTTTACATAATAACTTACCAAGTATTGGGAATTCTCAAAATTTAATTCATCGACCTCCTGAGATTAATTCCTCTTAATCAGCTTCAGATCAGTTACACAAATAAAAAATGAGCTTTAAAAACAAAGAGTGAAATTTACAGTTTGGTTTTAGAGTTACCATACATTAAAATTTTAGAACATCAACACCGGTTTACATATTTTTAGATATCATACATATTTTTATTTTTACTTAAATATCAGGAACTCGTCCATATATATGAAATATCTTTTCTTTTTTTTTTTTTTTTCTGTTTAAATCTTGATTTGTTTTGATAAAAATTTCATCAGAACCATGTAAGTTATGTTGTTATGCCATTTGTAATTAGAAAAACCTTAAATAAATTATTATATATTCAAAAAAAATTAAAAAGAAAGAAAGAAAACAATAACTGAGACGTGATAACATATAATGATACAACATGAAATGACTAGTTTTTAAACTTTGTAGATCTTTAGATGGTAGCCAAGTGGTTAGGTGCCATGGCCTGAAGGCATTTTTCCACTTAATTCTTCTCCAGATTGGTCCTAGGGCCCACCCAGCCCTCTGAAGAATGGGTACCAGGTTGTACTTGATTACAATATATCAAACTTCACGAATTCGCTTGGGGAAATGATTGGTGATGGAAATTTTTTTTTTATGTAAATTGATTATTAGGTACTCTTATACTGTTCGTTTTGAAAAGGCAGACCATTTATTCCGCAGAGGGGTGATATGCTGAGATGGGTATTTTCCTAAGAAATTCTTTTGGACATTTTCGCTTTTAAGAAAAAAAATAACGGAGGAGCATTTTTGCAATAGTATTTATTCTTTCACGAAAAGTGTAAATAGAACGTAGCTACTAGCAAACTAACACTATAAAAAGTAAACATTCCCTCTTTATTTCTCTTCACTCCTACTTTGAAGAAATCGAGGGAGACCTGATGCATGCGCAAAAGCGTTGAACCTCTCGTAAACAAAAACGTACAGTATTTATTTTATTTTTTATTTTTACTCCTTTTAACTTTGTTTTTTTTTTTTTTTCTTTTAAGATAATTATGTTTTCAGTAAATAAGTTTTCACAAAGACACAAGATTCTTTTTCTTTTTTATTACATACAAAAAAACAAAAGTGATTACGTGATTAACTATTTTAATTTCAGTCACTTTGCTTCTTTTTCTTTGAGCAAATCTGGTTGGGACGACGCAGTTCGTTGATTTTCCAAAAACTGTCGTCAGTTCGTTTGTGATTTATTTCATCTTTGAAAAGTTTTCAAACTACAAACCTGTCTTTATTTGTTCCAAACAATTCCAAGAAAGTCATGTAGAGAATAACCAGCACTTTTGTAGTAAATTAATTAATCATCTCAAGGGTAGTTGTTTCGTGGAAAGACCCTAAGAATTATTCTCTTCTTCTCTTGTTGCTTTTTTTCCATTCGATAAAAAAAAATTTTTACACTCAAAGCAAAAGCTTGTGAATGTTTTCTGGTAGATCCTGTTGAAGAAAAAAATATATTTGCCTATAAATGAAACCGTTCGTTATTCATGAATTGATTAGGAAATTCCTAAAAGAAAAAGGAAATCGGGAAGATTAGGGAAAGATGGAGGCAAAGTGTAACCTTATTTTTGATGAAAAAAAAGATAGAAATTAAAGCAAACTTTGTATTTGCTCTTGTTAAAATGAAAACAAAGGAGAATTAGTAAATGTGAAGAGTAATTCAACAAAGAAAAGCATTAAAAGTAATTAAAAAGCTAACTTATATTTTGTTTTGTTGAAATATATATTCAGTCGGACCCCGATTTAACGAATTCATCGGGACCGAAAATTTTATTCGTTAAATCGGGGGTTATTCGTAATATCGGGGTCCAAATTAAAAAATTTCTGCATTTACCTTACGGAACAGCCCTAATAAGCAACTACACAAAAATATCCGTAATTAGAAATTGTGCACTTTTTATTTAGCAGCTAACAGTACAGCGAATAATTACACACTAGTTAATTTGAAATTTTAAAGTATGCACTGACTAATGTTTGACAATTTTCTTGATTCCTGATTCAAAAAAGTTCTTTTTCGATTTAATGGAGAGAAGAAAATACAGCGTCACTTATATCCTGCTACATTAGATATGTATGTAGTTTAACCAAACTAACAAAAAAATATTCTTTTTTCTGCTATTGAAATAATTCGTTAATTTGGGGTTTCTTATTCGTTAAATAGGGGTTTTTGCCTTCATTTTAATCAGGGAAAAAGGAAAATTCGTTAAATCGCGAAATTCGGTAAATAGGGGTTCGTTAAATCAGGATCCAACTGTATGTATAGTATGTCAAAACAACAACCAGGAGAAGGAACATGTTTTTACAGCATGTGAAATATTTGCAGATGTCCAGGCTTGCTGGTTCACATTGTTTGTTTCTTTTATTCAAATGTTTCGAGTGTAGTAAGTAGGAGTGTCCTTAGTTAGTACGGTACATAGTTACTGAGTGAGGTTATTTTCAGTTGAGGCTACTACTTATGTGCTAAAGTCACTTTAAACAAGATAATTTAATAACAAAATAAAACTTCTATTTAAATTTTTATTATGATATTTTCTATTATTACTTTTATCTAAATTCTATTTAAGTTGCGAAATGGAGAAAAATCTTCAAATTGCTCTCTTCTCATTAACAGGCAATGAGTGAAACCGTGAACTATTTTCAATAAAATGCAGTCATGCTTAGTATCAAAAATGTATTGTGTGCATTTCAATCCCAGCCGTGTTTCTTTTCAGATGCTACGATTTTTGTAGCGCACGAGATCTCTCCTTCTTTCAGTATGTTACGAATTTTGTGCCTTGCAAGAAACGATAGGTGTATAAGTGATCAGTTGCTATATTTCGTGAAAGCAATTGGTTATTCATTCTCACAACTTGTCCTGACTGTCGTCTGGACTGGAATACACTAATGTTTTTAAATATGCCCAAATACAGAAATCCAGAGGATTAAGATCAGGGGAGCATGGAGGCCATCGCCGTGGGCCACCCCTAGTGATCGATCTGCCATCAAATTAATCATGTAAACGGAGCTGTATAATGCGATAAAAATGTGCTAGCGCACCATAGTGCATGCACCAAACTATGCTGCGAATGGAAAGCGAAATATCCTCAAGTAATTGAAGAAGGTCATTTTGTAAGAAATAATAATAGCCTCCCCGGTTAGTCTGTTCGGAAGAACAAATGGTCTCCTACAATTCATTGGTGAATAGCGTGTGGATTTTGGTAGACCCAAATATGATTGTTTTGAAAATTGAAGATTCCGTTTCGTGTAAATTAAGTCTCATTTGTAAAGAGAATTACGCTGAGGAATGACAAAATGTGGTAGAAGCCACTCACAGAAGTGTAGCTGATAATAATCTCCTTCATTGAACTCTTTGAAAATGATAGGAAATGAATAGAGTTTTCATGGACAATGATTGACTAACTCTCTCTTCCATAGCAATTCAAGTACTGACACTTGGTGATTGGTTGAGTTTTTGCATCTTCCAAATCATTTGTCCTCACATTTCTGGGTCTTCCTGTTTGGGTTCTCTTAGACATTGATGGATCTTGAGGAACATGTGTCGATCTGGATGATGTCGATCATGAAATATCTCTGCGTACAGACGAGCAGCTTCAAGTGCATTTCCATTGGCTTTGCCATACATCAAATGCTTATCCGCTATTTCACCATTTGTAAATACGACAGTCATTGAAAAATTGTAACCAGAATGACTGAGATATTTTTGGATATTATGACGAACATATTCAGCATGACATGTGGAAGCGCGCGCCTAGGAAAACGAATTAATTGTTGCTGCAGCTGTGTTTAACTTCATTCACATTCACTAATTTATTGACATGTGTTTTATTGAACATCGTTTATTCAATCATTCGTTCCCTATTTTGCTTATTTGTGATTCATTTTATGAATATTTGCAATATGTTTTCTCGCATCATACTGTGCCAACAAAACAAAACAAGAAACAAACACACCTACATTGAATAATGATACACGACATTTTTCTTGAAAACTATTCATTTCTGGACCCATGTTTATGGGCCTTTATTGTTTGTTTTCATGAGTAGAACCTACGCTACAGCTCAAATTTTGACCCACCTTTTGGAATCGCCCTGTATACGAGCAAATAAAATAATGTAACCCTACAACACCTGATACAAAAACATGGTTTATAGTATTTGAAATTTATATATTTCAGTTATAGTGATGGAAATTTATTTTATAGGAATTAGTGAAGAAGCAAAAATACTTGTGATTTTTTTGAAATAATAAATAATTGATATTTACCATAAGATATATCTTGAAATAGTCATCATCTTATTTTTTGACAATCTAAAAGACAAATTATAAAGAGAAATTAAAACATTACAGTTTTTAAAATCATTAAAATTATATATTTTAATACAATTGTCCTTTTTGAAGTTTAAAACATCTAATCTAGAGTTAGAAATAGAATTTGAGTAGAAGTAGAATCTGTACAAAAAGACAAAACAGTCATAAATAAGGTATTCGAGGCTGTTTCCTTCATAATTAAATTCACTTTTTCTCATTTGTTTTAGGAGATCAGGTTTTGGCATCTTGTTGACTCGTATTCTTAGAGTGGCTTTAGTTAGAAAACAGTAGTCATTGGGTGAGAAACAATAAGAAAAATCTTCAATAACTAGAAATTTAATGTTCAACGAATCAATTGTTTGGATTTAATTGTAAATTATAATCCATCCCATTGGAAGATTCATTGCAATTAAATAAACAAAAGTCAGCCAAGAATAAAAGGAAATTCTTCACAAGAAAGGAGTTTAATGGAGAAGTAGATAAAAACCTCTTCAATGAAATTCTGGAAATTTCTCTTTTGTTTGCCTTATGAAGAATGTAATGTAAAATTAAAAGAAATTCTAATAGCTATCGTTGAAAAAAAAAAAAAAAAAAATACATGAAATCTCTAACAAAAAACAAATGGCCATCTATCCGTTTTGATTGTTTCTGTATTGAATGATAATTTAGGCTTATTTTTAATTTGCTCTTTTGTTCATTAGCTCCTCACATGCAACTAAATTTTTCCCATTTGGGCTTCAGTTGAAGAGTGATTTTTTAGTTATCATTAAAGGTGGGACAGTCCCTCTTTCTGTACAAATTGTCCTGCTTTCGCAATTTTGTTTTTAAATTTCCCTGTTTTCCAAAAGTATTTAGAAGCGATCAGTGGACGTTGCCTTGGAGAATGGATAGTTGATGATCAAAGAAACACTAAAGCCTGTTCAGTATCTATATTCTTTCTATCCCAGTGCTCCTGTAGAAAGAGGGTTTTCACTGATTAAAAAAGCTATACTGATGATCAAAATAAATCATCAGACCTGTGTTGAAATTTCATGATTTCCTGAAATTAAATACCCACAAACAAATATCATCATCAGATAAATAGAACATGTGAAATACCTCAATAATGTACAATTAACTTTCTAGACTAGTGTATTGTGTTGTGTTGTATTAAGATTGTTGTATTTCTTTCCTATCATATACATCTATTATTTGATGTTATAGTTATACCTTTCCACGGTTTTCTTTTATTATGTATGTTATGAACTTATGATTTCTATATGTTTGATAAGCAATGTATGATGAAGTTTATTCATGACGACAACTGCTTCAGGGACTGGGCTGTCCCACTTGGATTTATAGAATTTCTGGTCACTTCAGTTATTGTCCACTCTTAGATTGAATCTATGTTCAAGTTCTGGATAAGACAGGGTGTTTAGTTTTCTACGAATTTGTCAGCTTCCATCATTCAAGACAGAAGTTAGTTAAATTTGCAATTAAATTTTGGATGGTTCTGGAAACCACCCAAAAATATAGGAAATGACTTTAAAATAATATTATTTCAATATTGGAAATCCATAGTTGATTTAATATCAAGACACAAAAGATAATCAAAGCTCCACGTAGAAACATTTTTCATCCCATGTTTTTTTTTTTTTTTTCATTATTTGTAATGATATCTCAAAGGCATTTCCTAAACTTAATTTCAATTCTTTTTCTATCAAAAGCCAAATAACACAATTTAATAGCTACTACTTTTTCTAATTAGTTGATCAATTTCTCTCTATAATGTCAATTCATAATCTCAAAAACTATAGCATTAGAATATCTGCTGTTTCACTCAGACAATTGATATTTAAAAAAAGTGACCTAATGCCTCTGAGCTAATCTTTCTAGAGACACTTTTCCCTTCCAATCTGTTTGCATTGAATCAATTCCCATCTAAAATACTGAGTGTCTGGAAATTGCTTTATGAAATGTCACATATTATTGGTATATTTTAAAACTTGTCAAAAGTTATGAGAAAATAAGGAATTAATAAGAAAAAAAAGAAACTTAAAATTGATTACCTTATGAATCTCCCTTGGAAATTCTAATAAGTTATCTTTTGCACAAGGGAGACAGAATCTTTTTGTATAAAATATACTGCATTCCTAAGGGGGGAAAAAGCAAGTAATTTGTATTATTGTAAAATATCCAACATCATTTATGTAATAAATCACAATTGATAGTTGTTTCTAATAAAGATATGAGAAATCTATTACAATGTAGTCATAAAACAGACTAGATTTGATAAACAGGAGACAAACAGTATTTATAATGAGAGGTAGATTCACCTTCTGATCTAACTCATGTCTTTAGAACCATCTCTCATGTGGTGTATTAGGATTTCTTTTACTTTAAATATTTCTGCAGTTGGATCTTGGCTTATTATTTCTTTAATAACTCAATCACTCCATAATTTACTTTACCTAAAATTACTATAGGTTTTCCTTTATGCGATTGTAATATGCTTTTTTAAACCTCTTTAATCTTTGTAACCAAGTCACGTACATCTTGGTCGTTCTTTGGGAACTTCATCAATTTGAATTACATTGAATAAATCTAAATTACAGTTTTCGAACAACATTATGACTGCGGCTTTTAGTAAGAACATGTTTTCTTCTCTTAAGGAACTTTCAATTGCTGTAATTCACAATCTATCTTTTGTATAACATCCTAATATTCTCTTAGCAGTGATAGGATTGTTAAACATGAACTATAACTTTCATTTGTAATTGCATTTTGGTAACTTCATTACTGTTACAAAAGTTCATCACCTGCAAAAGTAGCTATAACTGCATTGTTGTTTTTTTTATTTAAATGATTCCAAGATATTACCATGTAAGTATTATCCTGACTTTCTCTTAATAATAATATTTGATTTATATTCAAAATTCCTTGATGTTTTAATCGTAAAATTGACACTTACAATTTGAGAATCTAGTAATACCCTCAGTCTGTTTTGATAACAAAAGAATTCCTTAGATCTCAGTTTATTACAGAGCTATTAGCTACATTTCTTCTATTTTGAAGCTGTGAACTCTACAAGGTGTTAGAATATTACTAAGTTAAAAGTTATACTATTATGAAATTGTAGGCATTTTGTTAGCACTTTGAATGAACTGAAAAAAAAAAAAAAAAGTTTTTCACAATGAAGACAAAAGATTTTACTATAAGGAATGATTTCGATACAAGCTTCATTTTAATATGAATGAATGTGTTAATTTTAATTACAAAGAATAGAAACGAAGTTGAAATCAGTTTATGAATGAATGTTAAATACCTGTGCTTGGCAAACTTGTTGATTGCAAACACTGCATTTGGAACCCAGTAATAAAAAGAGAGAAGTGTCTCTAGGAGAAAAGGGGTCTTTTAGGAGGTAAACATCTTCAAGAAACCTAGAAAAACATAATAATATTTATAAAACAGATGGAAATTTAAATTATGTACTAAATTATAAAAAAATAAAGTCCCTTGTATTTGCCGATTATTTGACATTTCTGTTACAGGAAGAAATTTAATAATTTATTTGTATTCAAAGAAGGAAATAGAATTGGAAATCACTGAGACGCTGTTTCAATGCAATGACGAAACAGTTTAATTCCAATCTTACCCAATTCCTTTTTGAAAGGGAGGATTTCTTCCACAGTAATGATATTTCTCCTTCATTCCACAAATTGTACAACAAAATATTGCATCGTCAATTTCGGAGGTCATTTAAAAATATAACAGTTCTCTGTTTAATTCCAAAGTAGATGATTGAAGATATTGAACCGATCATTTATCCAATTGAAATCATTTATCGAAGACTTATTTAATCCTTGTTCCGGAAATTACAATAAAAATTCCCACCATTCAATGCGAAGGAAACAGTTGAGCATTGATTAAAGCGTTTTTGATTTTAATCTACATGTCACCGTTTCATAATTTCTTGAATTAATTTCAATTAAAATTCTCTTCATATTATCACACGAATGCTTTTAGTGGTGATTCGCATTGTTTGTCTATCGCTGTTGGAAGCAGTTTTTCATTGTAACGATAGGAACCATTCAAGATCAAACGACGTTGAACACTTAATTACATTAATAAGAAGATTAAAAACATTTGTCATAAATTCAGTTGACCAATGAAACGAAAGAGACGACACAAATTCGTATAATTAGCTATTAATATAATTTGATAGTTAGTAAACTCAATTAATAAAACAAAAAAAAATTAAAAACTTGAGTCACTAGCGAGCGAAGCTAGTTTAAGAAATCAACGATAATTATTTAAAATGTATCAAAGTATATACATATATATTATTTTATGAATTTAAATTTCCGAGAGCCACATTACAAATTTTATTGTTTCGAAAAAGAAAACCAAAAAAAATACATTAAATTATTTTAATTCGTATAATTCTGCTGAATAGTAATTATTAATAAACTATTATTAAACATCATAACACCAGAAAATAAATGTCAAACTACATTTATTAACTGAAAAAACGAATTTTCAAGGAGATAAAAAATTAACCGTCTCCTCTTTTTCAAGCCTTTTTTACAATAACAATAAATTGACGAGATTCTATTACAACAATGACCTCAAAATATTGACATTAACAGTTAAAAAACGTCAATACAACAATAATAAAAGATCATAATCTACAATATAACAATCACACATTAATAATAATCACAAAATCTGATCAAACGAATACAAAAAATTAGATGGATAATAGAAAGCCTATTAACACTTTAATTTTTCGATTATTACCTTTTTGTTAGAGGTTACGAATTTTTTGTTAATCATTTCTCTAGCCAATTTTACTAAATTTTCACTAACTTTAACTCCATCACATCTATTGAGATTTTTTTCTTTCGAATTTCGAATACATAGGCTTTCTATTGTCTTTCTAATTTTTGTATTTGTTTCATTATATAAAATGTTTACTTCACAATTGATACAATGTTGCTTGTCTTTACAGTGTTCAGCAATTTCAGATTCCTTTACTAATTTTGCTCTAATATAATAATCGTGTTCCCCCATGCGTTCTTGAACTGTTCTTTTCGTCTCCCCAAGATAGAACGAATCGCAATTCAGGCAATCTAATTTATAAACAACCCCCATTTCAAACTTCTTGTCATTGCTATTTATCTTTTTACACAAAATATTTTTTAACTTATTTCTATATTCAAAATTTAAGTTTACTCCATATCTTTTACCAATTTCTTTTAATTTCCAGCTATTCTTATTCAGATACGGAATGAAAAATCTATTTTCATTATGTTTATCCAATTCTTTTATCTTAAATTTATTATAATTTCTTATTGAGCTATCTATGAATCTGTCAGTATAACCATTCTTTTTTAATTTTGATTTCATATCACTTACTGCTATATTAAAATCTTCTTCATTACTGGTATTATTATCAATTCTAATTAAATAATTCTCAATTATATTCCTTTTTATTTTCATATTGTGTCCAGAATCAAATTTTAAAATATGGTCACTTTTGTAATCTTTAATGTAATGTTTCATTGTTATTTTGTTATCCTTTTTTATTAGTTTCAGATCAAGAAAATTTAATGAGTCATTGATTTCTTCTTCCATTTTGAAATGTATGTCTTTGTGTCTCTTGTTAATGTCACTGAAAAAATTACTAAATTGTCTTTTTGTTCCGAACCATAATATAAGTATATCATCCGCATAGCGGTAATATTCCATACTAAATTTAGTATCTTTCAATAATTTTTGTTCAAAAAAATTCATATAAATATTGCACAATGTCCCTGACAAAGGTGACCCCATAGGGAAACCTTTGACTTGTTTGAAAATCCTATCTTGGTGTTTAAAATATGTGTTCTCAGTTATTAGTTTTACTAATTCTATCAATTCATCATAATCCATTTTTAGTTTCTTCAATTCTTCCCTATTCTCAAAAGCTAAGCTTTCTAAAATCAACATAGTTTCATTTACAGGAATATTTGTGTACATGTTGTCTACATCTAGAGAAAACATGTAAAATTTCTTAGTATTATTAAAGAAATGTCCAATCTTATTAATTAAGTCTTTTGAGTTCTTAACAATTAAATCTTCTCTTGGAAGTTTGAAGTTTTTTACAATTTTATTTACATATCTCGCCAAGTTGTGAACCGGTGAGCCATATGCATTAATTACTGGTCTCAGAGGCATGTTGTCTTTATGATTTTTTACTCTTCCTTCCAAGGTAGGGGTCCTGCAAGCTTCCTTCATGATTTCTTGGCTTTGTTTATAGCTGATAACACCATTCTTATTCATGTCCGTTACTAATTTTTTTACTTTAATATATAGGGGAAAAGTTGGGTCTTCCTGCAATTCAGTGTAATGTTCAGTTAATAAATGTAGTTTGACATTTATTTTCTGGTGTTATGATGTTTAATAATATTTATTATAAAAGAGAAGATTTAAGGAAGAAGTATGGTTTGTTTGTATATATTAATAAACTAGTTTATAATCCAAAGAAATTAGTATTTCAGTAAAATCTGACTATATGCTTTGTCTTTTTTCCTATAATCCATTCCAATTAATTTCTCACTACATTGTATTTTTATGTTTTATGATAAATATTATTACTTTTGATAAATTATAAAAGTTAATTAGAGAGGATTAATAGAGTAATTAATTTTTATAATTTTGTATTATTAATAGTTATAAAATTGTTACAGTAACAATAATAATA
>JAFIDM010030729.1:0-11448 GCA_023159025.1 Thereuonema tuberculata | reverse complement strand
GTTATGTCCTTTTAACTGAACGTTCTCAACTCTTGAGAGAACCGTTCGATCCTGTTGTATTTTAATGTGTTTAAAATCTTTTTAAATTTTAAATTTGTGTGTCGCCGTCAACCATTCCATATCATATAAGTGCACACGTTAAAAAGTTTACCAAAATATTGTTTAAATCGATATTTTTTGCAAATTGGTAACCAATATCTTACATTTTTCATAGAAGAATTATTAATTTTATTCACATTTGTTTCGTCTTTGAAATATTTAGAAATTTATTCCTATTTCCAGGGACTGCATTAATGTACTCAGAAGAATGTATTATAAAACATTTCTCAATACAAATCATTAGCTCGTGCTTCCTTTCAAATTAAATGCACGAGATTAATTAATAGTAAAATGTGTTGGATGTTGTGTTAATTACTTTCTGAGTAAAAAAAAAAAAAAACCAATCCATTTCAAGTTTCAGAAATCTTGCAAAAACAAATAAAACTAAAAAAAAACCTTCTGAAAAATTTTGTTACATAATTTTGTTTTAATATTTCTTAGTTAAAATAGAAATGGATTTATGATAAAAAATAATTAACATTATTAAATTAGCATCCCAGTTTAATTAAATTTTCATTTGAAACCAAATTAAACTTATTCAGAAGTGAATTCGGATTAAAAGTGAACTTATTATTTTTTTTTTTAATGGAGAAAGTTAACACACCTTCTCTTCATTTACTGTTTGTTCAGAGGAATTTCCTTGGTAACCTTTTGGCTGAAATGAGCCCCTTTTTTTCTCAATCTTAAGAAAATCTTAAGTTTCTCAACCAAACCAAACAAATAATGAGTTAATTTCTGTAATAACAATCAATGTTATAAATTATGTACAAGAAAAATATATCTTCTGTAATTATTAAGAGAATAACAACAGAAATAATAATTTTATTATTACTATTTCTAAATATTCTAAACCTCACAAATCAGTTTAAATTAAACATTAAATTAATCTCTATTATTAAGTGAACAAAAAAAACTGACTGAACTTTTTTTCTATTCCCTATTGAAATTTTATGGAATCATTTTGCTACATTGCATGCGAAGAATTATAAAGAAAACTGGAAGAAGGGCGGAAAATAACTATCTTTCTGATGTTGTCAGGGAGTTAGGAATCACCCGCAGTGTTATATTCGGGCTATGGGCAGCGTTTTAAAGTCATGGAATACATTCCAGACGCATGTGGCTGGTTGCGTTCGGTCTACGAGGACGCATGAAGATGTTGAGTAGTAAAAGCAAAAAACGATCGTTCCACCATGACTGGTCTGCTTACGAGTCACAAACATCACAAAACAGGACCGTGGTCATCCCGATAGACTGTGGTGAGACGGCTGCGATTTTATATTATTTACTTACAATAAAAATTCAATAAACTTCGTCTAAATGATGGGATTTTAAAAGAAACTTTTTTTATCTCTAATAGAACTGGATTTTACTTGCTTTTTGTGCTAGATTTATTTCTTTGATTTCCTTGAGAGAAATAAAGTAAATCTATGAAAAACTCTTTAAAATAATTAATTACTTTAATCTCGAAATCATCCACGTGATTCTAGAAGATATAAGTCTTTTTTAATATAAAGATGGAAATTTAAAGGCAAGACATTATCAAGAATTAATTTTCAAACTTATCCTAAAATCCTTGTTGATCAAATATTTGTTCCCAGCCAAAGGACTAAACATTTTATATAGTGACATTAACTGTAAGAAATTACTTTCAAAAGCTAAAATGTTTAGATTTACTTCAACGTTCATGTAGCCATCAAAATAAGATATAGGCCTAGTCAATAAAAGCATCGAACATCGCAAACGCGCATGTATCTACGATTTTTTTATATGTTGTTTGGACCCCTGAGAGTAGTGTTTACCCAAGTTTGCAACCCTGAAAACCCTGTGCTACTCCTGTGGTGTTCGAAAATTGCGAAATTTGGCCACCTGTGTCAGATTTGTCGAAAAAAATCACCGGAAGGAAGCGTTTCTCGGGTATCGTAACTCTATATTTTTGTAAAGCAAAAGAAATTTGCTACAATTTGAGCCCAACTCGAGCTCTCTAGGTCCATTGGTTGCGGAGATATACCCAGTCAAAAATGGGCAAATTTTTCCAAAAAGTAGAGAGTTATCGGTAGGGTCATGCTCCAAGACACGTACCGGCTAAACTAATGGTTCTAAAGAAAGATCATGAGAGAGGAAGTTGTACAGAATTGAATTAGCTGCAATTTGATTCCAAAATGGTGTCTCTAGGCCTCACAGTTTTCTCAAAAAACGAAAAAACATCGTAATTTGGAAAAATGAGGAAAACATTGTACTGAATCATATTGGTATTTATTTCTTTAAAAACACGTGCAAGAACGTGCAGTTAACATTGTAGATGTAACATATGGCGTCAAATAAACATACACTAAACAAATAAACGTAAACATAAAATAAATAACGGAAACATAAATGTAAACAAGAACGTACACAGTCAAGCATAAAAACCGCAGTAGTTTAGAACTTCGCCCTTTTGGAAGGGCCGGGTCTCCTTCAGTCTGGATCAGGGGGGAGGGAGTGAGAGGATGGACGACGTTTTCTGGAGGTGGAGGCGCGTCGACATATGGTGTTGGGTCGTCATCCTCCTCGTCCAGAACGATAGGGGTGACGTTTGTGCAACTGCGCTCTTGGCAAAAGGAACATAGGATAGAGCACTTGAGCCCTGCCTTTCTGCAAATACACGACCCTAAGCACCCTTTTTTGCATTTGCAAGCCACCATTCTAAGCAGGGTCTGAGGAGCTTAGTCAGAGCCCCTGCGCACATTGTGATGTGCATGAGACCTTGTTCGCTGGCGGCCCATATCCAATCATTTTCGATCACATATGGATCCATATCCAATCGATTCGAAATATTCATATCCAATCGACCCCGAACCATTTTTGCACCTGGTGGTAGGTCCTCCACGAATGTTATTTTGCAGCCTCTGTGTTGGGGGGAGGCGGGCAAGATTGACTTTGGCCGTTGCTGTCGATTTGACAAATGCTGAATAACGCTGAATAACGGCGGGTGTCCGCCGTAGAGGTTCATCAAGATCTTCTCGCCAGCATTTCCTACTTCGTCCTGGTTGGAGTTTCGATCAAGAAAAATGCTGGCGAGATCTATCCAGTGGGTTTTTTTTTGAGGACGTTGCACCACTTCATCTTGCCTTGCCAGAAAAGGGCAGAGGTCGTGTCACACCCACTGATGGCATGCAGGAACACAACCATCCCTCTTGGAACCTTCCTTTCTCCACATGTGAAGGAATTTTTCTTTTATAGTGAGCGCACTCTGACCCACCTCTGCCGCCTTTCTGGAAGTACATGTTCGTCTGTCTAGAGCTTAAGCCGTTGACGAGGACCAGTAGGTCGATGATGAAAACTGGTCGAACGATGAGCTCTTGGAGAATGCAGTCATCACTATATCAGTATCGGCGTCTTCTTGAGATTGATGTACCTCGATACCCTGCCTCTCAAATTCAGTACGCATCATGGTGATCAAGCGGCGTTTGTTAGATTCCATGGAGAGCTGTTCTGCCTAGGGAACTTTGATGGGTGTTGATTCATCAAACAACATGTCACTGCAGGAGAGAGAAGCACAGCGTCGCAGGCGTTCAGCTGATTTTGGCGTTCAGCTCCTCATAGATCCATCGTGTGGGTATCCATCAAACATCACAGCTACGTTTGTACCAAAGTGGTTGAAAACATAGCTAAAGTATCCCGTCACAATGGCTGTGACTGAATCATTGCGATGCCAGATCATCTTGTAAACAATGTTGGGCCAGATCACAATGTTAACTTCACATTCTTCCATGTATTTTTAAAAAAATACATAACAACATGATTCAGTACAATGTTTTCCTCATTTTTCCAAATTACGATGTTGTACTTGTTTTGTGTTTTTTGTTTTTAAGGAGGCCTGGAGGCACCATTTTGGAATCAAATTAGAGCTAACTCAATTCTCTACAACTTTTTCTCTCATGATCTTTCTCTAGAACCTTTAGTTTAGCCGGTACGTGTCTTGGAACTTGACCCTACCGATAACTTTCCAGTTTTTGGAAAGTTATGTTTGAAAAGTTATGTTGCCCATCTTTGACTGGGTATATCTCTGCAACCAATGGACCTAGAGAGCTCGAGTTGGGCTCAAATTCTAGCAAATTTAGTTTGCTTTAAAAGTATAGAGTGATGATCCGAGAAACGCTTCCTTCCGGCGTTTTCTTCGACAAAACTGACATAAGTGCCCGAATTTCGCAGTTTTTCGAACACCATAGGAGTAGCACAGGGTTTTCAGGGTTGCAAACTTGGATATACACTACTCTCAGGGGTCCTAACAACATATAAAAAAAATCGTAGATACATGCGCGTTTGCGATGTTTGTCTTTTTTTGTGTCGATATTGACTGGCCTAATATTGGTTTTTTGAGATAGATTAATCTTTATTGTTGAAGATCAGGGATTAGGAATTTGCTAATTCAAGTTTTCAATAAATCTATTGATAAAAGTTAAAACAGCTTAACTCTCAGTTTAGACCAAATTAATAAACATTCATTCTTTTCTATGAATAGTTCCGTAGAATTCATGAATCCTTGATTGTTTGTGTTTCACCATACTTTCGGAAACAGATTAACGAAGAATGGAAAATGGAAATGAAAGAGCAGGAAATGAACAGGAAGAACATGAATTATAGGAAGAATTGGAAATGAACTGAAAGAAAATTCCAAGATTAATCAACAGAAATCTAATTACAGAAATAGGAAATTAATTTAATCTTGAAAATGATGAAGTGAAAACAACTTTATGATATCTTATTGAAAGCCTATTAACAGTAACTAAGAATTTATGATTAAATATTGTTTTCTACTATTTGATAATGTATGTAAAAGGAATTATGGGATTTTGTTCTTTAACAGGTCCCCGAAACTAAAGCACACAGAAATACAAATAAGGTGATAAATCTTGGGGACAGTACTGAGGATATTCACACTTATTATTTATCTACGAGGTTCAATCGGACGTCCAGTCAAAATAAATCTGGAAGATTTGCTCGAGCGTTGTAAGAAAGCGGTCAAGGATGGTGAGAAAATTAATTCACAATCCAAGATCACGTGATCACATGATTGCTATTCAAACCTGAAAACAAAACAAGAACTAATAACCTACCATCTACAAAATGCTATCTTTCTTAATTTTTTTCTAGTCTCTGAATATAATATTGTAATATCTGTAGTATCTCAAACCATATCCGTAACTGAAAATTAAATTACCAGACACTTTAACTTCCCGAAATACAATTATTTGAACGATGAAGAGAAATCTTAATATTTCACTTACATATTTGTTTATTTGTCATTTCAAATGTTACAGAATCATCCATGATGATACAAATGTTTCAGATGTTATAAAATCATCCATTTGTACAAAAACTTCTCATTTTAAATTTGACTTTTTTTTTAATAATGATGTTGTATCATAATTGAATGTTTGATCGTCATTTGTAAAATTACAATAATTAATTCCTGTTGATGTCTTATAATATTATGATTATAAAAAGAAGGAATCAAGAGGAGATATGGTATGTTTACTTATAAATTTCTCATTTTACTTGTGTTTGAGTAAATTATTTTCAGAAAAAAAGCTAATCTTAGAATTTTTGGGTTTTTTTTTTATTTAGTCTCTTTTCTAAAACAAATTTCATAGACTGACCCAAAAATAAATCTTAATCTACAAGAATCAACTTGTTTGTGTTACTTTCAAAAAATACTTTACAAAACGAAATTGACCTAACGGAAACTATTACAAAGAGCACAACTAGTATTTGAAACTTGGAGATTTCAAAGAAAGTCGCTTAATTTAGACCAAAATATAATTTGAAGAACAAAAGTATATAATGATAAATTTAACGTGCGTGAAAACATTTTACAAAGCAATAAAAAGTGATAAAAATGCACAACAAATAAAATCACTGAGCTACTTTTGGAATATTTGACACTGGGAATCTGTTTCGAGGTTATTACCTCTCCTCAGCTGGATTCACGCAGTGTCTGCAGTTCAGGGATATCATAGGAATATAAACAAAAACACAAGAATGGCCCTTTATATAAAAAACACCAAAAACTAAATAAAAAATAAAAAAGGACAATTAGTTAATCCCCGCCAGTCAACTGCTAGCTTATTAAGGATTAAACTATAAGAAAGACTTATACATAATGATAAATTTAACGTTCGTGAAAACAAAGCAGTAAAAAGTGATAAAAACAACAAATAAAATCAAAAGTATCCTTATATATTATTTCTCATAGATGTTTTTCTGTCGGAAGGCCATATTTCCTTTACTACTTCATCAAAATCAATGATTGAGACATCATTTTTAAGATTACGTTCCCCGCTAATGACGAAAAATAAACAAATTGTTTAAAATTAACGATTATTGAAAAAACTTTTTATAAAAAATGTAGACACGCTTTAACAGAAGTGACTTCTTTTCGAAAACGAAACAACATTTCAAATATTGCTCTAGCGTCTTAACCTTCAAATATATTCTTTTTTCAAATAAAAATGCTTTTTAAAATGATATTTCATCGTTTATTTAATAAGAACAGATAAAAAAGCAAAAAAAGATTTATATTTTAGTAAAATTAAAGGAATTATTACAATAAGAAACCTAAAAATTTGGCAACTTCTCATATATTATTTCTCAAAGGTGATTTTTTTTGTTTTTTTTATTTCCCTTAATACTTCATGAAATCAATGACTGAGATATCATTTTGAAGATTTTTCCACTGCTAACGACGAAAAATAAACAAATTGTTTAAAATTAATGTTTTCGTTAAAAATTTTATTTTAAAAACCTTTTTTAAAAACCTTTAGTTGTAGAAGGCACACTGTTTAACAAATGGATGACAGGATTTGGAGTTCTTTATTATTTCTCAAAGGTATTTTTTTTTGTTGTCGATGCCCCACATGATTGAGACATCATTTTGAAGGTTACGTTCACTTAAATCAACGTTTCTCCTCACAAGTAAGTCCAATATATTATTATTTATCTGTTAATTTATATTATTTATTTATTATTTAATTTTTTATTACTTTACAGCGTTTGCAAGGTTACGTTATACCTCCTAACCTCAATAACATTGATCTGCATGACAAGCAAAGGTAAAACAAAAATTTATTGCCGGGAATATTCTTATTTATTTAAATTTTGTATAACTTCATTTTTCAACTTATAACTTAATATTGATTATTATTATTTTTGTTTATTCCTTCTGTGTTTCAGGTTTTTACGATGCCAAGGGTACAACAGGAAGACAGAGAGGTAGACCTCCAACCAGAGCGCATTCCACACCATTGGAATGTGTCACAGACCGCAGAAGAAGAAATGCCAGACAAAGTGACGAACAAAGAGAACTTCGACTTCAGCAAGATAGAGAAGCTTCAGACAAGACAGATTCAATGCTCAATGACGATTCAATGCTTACCAAAAGCTAAACGTAGAACAGAGGGCAATAGCTGAGGAAGTCTTACATGCAGTAAGAAATAAAATTCACAACTGTTACTTCATTGACGGACTGGGAGGCTCCAGTAAAACATTTGTCTACAAAACATTGTGCCACATTTTACGAGATGAAAACAAGGTTGTTTTACTAGTTGCATGGACTGGCATTGCTGCTAATTTCCTACCAGGGGGACGCACCTCACATTCGATTTTCAAACTACCTGTACCCATCTTGAACACATCGGTCTCATCGATTCGCACTCACACCAAGGATGCAAAACTTATTCGTGACTCAGATCTCATCATTTGGGAGGAGACTTCAGTGGTTCCCAAAGACGCGCTAAGCGTTGTCGATTGACTGTTAAGGGACATCACGAATAATAATCTCCTTTATGGAGGCAGAATAATTCTGTTTGGTGGAGATTTCCGTCAGGTGCTACCCATCGTTAGACATGCCAGTACAACAGCCATCGTCAAAATTACAATTAAACGATCGCCCTTATGGTCTCATGTTAAAATTCATAAGTTGACTCAAAATATGAGGGCAAATGATGATCCCGTTTTCACTGAATGGTTACTTAAATTGGGTAACGGTGATTTAGAAGTTCAAACAGATTACTACAATGAAGTGATCAAAATTCCTAAACATTGCTATTGTTATTACGATAGTATTATTACCACCGTATTCAATGTCACATAAATCAATGAATAAAATGTTTCGCAATTCTATTCAACGGTGATTTTATGTCCAAAAAATGATGATTGTACAACAATATGTCATTTCCAATTTGTTACCTGGAGAGGAAAAGCTTTATCTCAATTCTGATTCTGTCCAATCTGAAGAAATAAACAACGGTCAATTGTACCCCGTAGAATTCTTGACTCATTAAATCCGTCCGGTTTACCACCTCATAAAATGATTTTAAAGAAAAATGGTATTATTATGTTAATTAGAAATCTTGACGCTAATCAGGGATTAATTAATGGTCGAAGATTAGTGGTAACGCACTTAGGCGAGTATATAATCACTGCTAAATTCATTCACTCCGATAAAACTGTGCTGATACCCCGCATTAACCTCACACCTTCTGATCCAACCATGCCTTTCCAAATGATAAGAAAACAATTAAAAGTAGCCTTTTTCCTTTTCTTGCCTTTTTTTTCTTGCCTTTTCTTATTTGGGAGGTCACTGTCCGATTGACGGGGGCCTTCATCAAAGGAATCTCTCCTTTCTGATTCCTTTATCGGGGAGGGCGAGGTTTGGGCTGATGAGTGCGCAGAAGCACGAAACAGCTGTTCTCAATTCCCTCCCCATAAAATGAATCAGAAAGGCGATTTCCTTTTGTTTTGTTTATTCTTATGCTGCTCTTTTCTTCGTTTTTAAAAGTAGCCTTCGCTATGACCATTAATAAAGCACAAGGTCAGACGCTTGAAAAGGCAGGATCGTATTTACCAGAACCTGTTTTTTCGCATGGACAGTTATACATGGCTTTTCCACGAGTTCGTAGATTCACTGATATTTATGTTGTGTTAAAGACACATACAACCAAAAAGTAAATGATGATCATATTATAACTGCTAACATTGTTTTCAAAGAAGTTTTGTTAAGTAAAGAAGTTTTAAAAAAAAATCATATCTGACAAAGCCAATATCTGCTTGCTAAATACTTTACAATGAAACCTACTGTATATAATGATAACGACTTTTTACAATAAGACTGATATTCAAAATAAAATACTATTCAATTATAAATAATTGCATTTACTTATTTCCACATTATTATATTACCATTCGGTGACTGATAAAAATACCATACGAATTATTCGCATGGGTCAACTAGTATTTATAAAGAACATAAAGTCAGATTTTACAGACTTTCTTTGACGTAAAAGGATTTTTA
Organism: Thereuonema tuberculata; assembly: GCA_023159025.1. Classification (NCBI taxonomy): domain Eukaryota; kingdom Metazoa; phylum Arthropoda; class Chilopoda; order Scutigeromorpha; family Scutigeridae; genus Thereuonema; species Thereuonema tuberculata. Next base: position 2,018 of record JAFIDM010030729.1, on the reverse strand, counting down.
TAAATGTAAAATAAAAATTATATAAAAGAATCTATGTTTAAGTAAGGTTAAAAACCAATACGTATCAAAGAAAAACCAAAACGAAAAAAAAAATAAAAAAAAAAATCAGCAACTGGATGACTGATAAAAGTGTGAAAGATAAGTATTAAGATTATAACACCTGTGACTGAGATTTCTTCTGTGATTTCACTTTTTCTTACCTTTCCCTACTCTTATTTTTGTTCAAGTGCTTCCTCTGTTTCAATGAATTTCATTTTTGAGAAAATTACACAAAAATTAAACCACTTATTAGAATTCGAAAATTCCTTATTTAACAAACAAATACTCTGAGAAAGCACTATTTTCAATATTAAACAACCTAAAAAAAATTATTCTCTTTCAAGTAATTATATGTATTATAAAGACATAGAAAGATTTCGAAGATTTTTGTATCACAAATCCAATTCCATTAAGAACAATTACAAATAAAGGACATAAAATATAGTTGTATATTCATTTAAACTTTGTGGTGTCAGATCTAATCCATTATAAGTTATTGCATTTTTAATTATGGATAAAATTATAGAATAGGAATAAGTAATTTACCTGAAAAGACAAAAAAATTCATAAATTAATACTACTAAAATAAAACAATTGAGTTAAAAACATAAAAAGATTTGTTTTAAAACTTTAGCCCGAGTTAAAACATACAACAGCAATTCTTATTCTAATTATATGTAAAAAAAACAGATGTAAGTTCTCTTAATATATTGCTGCCTGAATTTCTGTTCAAAACGTTCTAAGTCCAAATTGTTCAGATGTAAAAGGGCTCTTGCGATTCGGATACGGAAGTTGTCTTGCTTCCGCTCAACGGGGGCCACAACTGAATACCAGATCCACTTTTTGATAAGTCATCTGCAACGAGGACGTCTGCGTTAAGTTCTCCTTACTCTCCCGCTGAAGGCGACTTGCGAAGTCCGGGAACAGTGCTTCTGCCGGGGTATTCTGCTTGGAGGACTAACTGTTGATGGCTGCTAGCCGCGAAGGCGAACTATTCTTCACTTGAAGACTGCGTGGCTGACTGCCACTGACTGACTCTCTGCGGCTGTCAGCCAGGAACTGACTGGATTGTTTCTCCGGCTGGAGGAACTCCTTGCTACTGCCCGACGCTCTCTATGGTTCTGTGCTCCGGATGGAAGACTCTGAGTGGCTAACTACCACAAGACGAACTCTTCTTTACTTATTCTCCGGCTGAGAACTGCGCGGCTCAATGCCACAAGACGAACTCTTCTTCACTTCTCTGGTTGGAGAACTCGTGGGGCTCATTGCCACAAGACGATCTGTCCAGCCTGACTCTGCATCCCTTTTTGAGGCTTTTTAGCGCCTCCTCGTCTCCTGAATAGTCAACTCTTAATAGGGAGGCAAGATCAGACGAATCGGTTCCCTGGGGGGTGGGGATATGGCCCATTCCACCGGTAACAATACTTCGAAAGTATTTCTTTCTGATGAGTACGAGTATATAAAATCTATATGGTTTCTGTTATTTTTTTTCTATGTAAAATAAATATATTTTTTATTAAATTATTAAATATTTTTGTGCTTTAGATTAATTTTTACTTTCATCAAACATTTGAAAAATACTCTAAAAGTCTCTTTAGAAATACACTGGTTAAAACAATTAGGGGATCAAGAAAGGCACAGTAGAAACGATACTATTTATAAATAAAGTAAAAGTGATCTTTGTGATACAGTAAAATATATTGTAGTATATAAGAGCTCTAAGGCTCTTCATGTAATGCCACTACCCTATTGGAACGTTTCACAAAAGCCGGTTTATTTAGAATTATACGTTCTCTCCAGATGAGGACTTGTGAGGTTGGAGACAAATCGTGACTCATTGGAGAACAGATTCCGACACCATTCGCGTTGTTCATTTGCACAGTTTCTATGGTCTATACGGTGTTGTGGGGTTAATGGGGGACACACCATTGGACACCTTCGCTACCTTCAAGAAGACGATTGGAGACTTTGAGGTGACA
>JAFIDM010030728.1:0-11448 GCA_023159025.1 Thereuonema tuberculata | reverse complement strand
TCCGAGGGCGGATTGTCCGCTTTGCGAATTATCCGCGGACCTCTCCTATTTCCATTTTTTTTTTTTACTCTACAATAAATTACGGAATCAACAAACATTTTTTAAATCTTGAATAAGGTAAACAATAAAAGATGCACATTTAGCGACGTGCAAGTAGGGGTTTTCATGTTTCGACACGAAAAAACAAAAACAATTAACAAATTATTTTGTTAAAAAGTAAGATAATAATGTAAAATAAAATTAAATAATTGGTTATAATGTATATACTGACATTTTAATGTAAACAAAACATGTTAAAAGCATTTTTGTGTAGATTTTCGTCCTTTTTCGGCCCATTTCTAATTATCCGCGGAATTCGTTTATCCGTGGTTGCCGCGCCACCCAACTCCGAGGATAATCGGGAGTTTACTGTATTATTATTTGAAATGATTATGTTTTGTTTGTACATAAAAGATATAAATTATTGTTTTTGTACTAAAATTGTACTTTTTATTCACGAGTTTAAATTATATATTGAATATATAATAGTTTTAGTTATTGTAAATTATGACATATTGTTAATTTGTGATGAATTGAATTTATTGAATTGAATTTATTTTCTTAAAATTACAAAAATATTTAGTATATTTACAATAATATCAATAATCTTTCTTCCCCCTTTTCCTTATTGTATAAATCTACCCAAAAGTCATACTTTAAAATACTTAAAATAAAAAAAGATATACAAAATATTCTAATTAATTAAACCCCTGTGCGGGCTACTGCCTTGACAGAGGGGGGTGAGGACGCCCCCCTTTTTTTTTTATTTTAATCATTATTGCTATTTATACTTCTGTATTTTTTAAAATATCAGACCACTTCTCCATTACTTTATTAATAAACATACATAAATTTACATTGCATTTCCCTTTATATAATAGCTTTACCAATTTTTTCTTTTTCTGTAAGTTCATTTTTGACTTTTACCCATTTATCTCTTTCTATTTTAAAACTTTCACAATATAAAAAAATATGTTCCAAAGTTAAGTCTCCTATATTACAAAATTTACAAATATTTTCTCCTTTTTTCTTATACATATTTATATTATTAAAATTTCCACATCTTAATTACTAATATAGTTTTTTTTGCCCACCTTTTATCTGTTCCAATTAAGTAATATTTCATAATGTTATTCGAATAAATATCTTTATACCAAATATTTTAACTGGAAGCTATAATTTTATGCCTCAATTCCCACTCGTTATCTTCCACTCTTTGTTTTATTTCTTTAAATACATTTCTGTTTCCAAACCTAAAATTTTTCTCCATCCATTCATCTGATAGACCGATACTATTTAAAAATTTTGAAATTTCATCTCTCCAATTGTTTCTGAACCCATTTACTCTATCATTTTCCATTTGAATTCAACATTGTTTTGGAAACCTATAATTTTCCATCTCAAAAATCTTCCTAATATAATTTACGGCTGTTTTCAATTGAAGGGTAAACACTTCTTCAAAACCAATTTCCGTTCTCAGAATATAAGTTGGGATATTCCAATTTAATCCCAACAGAATTTTGATATATTTTCTTTGTATTTTTTCTAATTCTTCTCTTTTTACCCGCCTCCAAATTTCTGCCCCGTATATCATAGAGCTTTTAGCTAATTTATCAGAGCCAGAGATGCGTCTTAGGCGAGCCTATTACCGTCAGTTAAATTATTTTACTTGTTTCCACTGCCGCTATTGTACCCTTATAACTTAAATTTTTTAACTGACTTATTGGCCTATTGCGTCCATTCATCCAATACCCTAAATAATTGTACTCATTTACCTTTCCCTCCCAAAACCATTCTTCATTTTTTGCTCTTTTTCCCCCATTTTTAAAGATAACCATTTTTGTTTTTTGCAAATTAATTTCTGATTTTAATCCCTTTAAGAATTTTGCCGTAATATTTATCTATTCCTGCATGTCTACAGAATTATTTGATATTATTACAATATCATCGGCATAACCAGGATATCTTATGTTACTTTGCCCCATCTTAACAGCTCCTGTACTTGCCTCCTTCAGCTTTTTTTCTAAACCTTCTATATATATAGTAAAAAGTAAAGGGCTGAGTGGGCATCCCTGTCTCAGTCCTTTATTTGACCAAAAACTATTTGACAATTCATTTTCTATCTTTACTTGATATTTTGTTTCCTTACACATTTCTTTTATACCGTTTAATAAATTTCCCTCTAATCCCATTTTTTCCAATTTTTTAAATAGAATCTTTCTATCCACTTTGTCAAATGCCGAGGAGAGATCCAAAAACAAGACATAAATTTTCTTTCTTTTTAAAGCTAATTGTTTCTCGATAATTGCGTTTAAAGTAAAAATTTGATGTATAGTGGAATAGTTCTTCCTAAACCCCGCCTGATTTTCTGATAATATAATATTTTGTTCTCCCCATTCTTTTAATCTATTTTGTATCATATAAGCATAAACTTTAAAGAAACTATTCAACAATGTAATTCCTCTATAATTCTTCAATTTATCTCTCTCCCCTTTTTTAAAAATTGGTGCTATAACGGCTTCCTTCCACTCCTCCGGGATGGTTTGACTCTGCCAAAAATAGTTCATACATTCTAAGAATCTATTATACATCTCGCTACTTACATATATAATCATTTCATTTGTGATTTTGTCTTTTCCTGAATTGTATTTTTTCTTCACGAGTTTGAAATTATGTATTGAGTATAATAGTTTTAGTTAATGGAAGTTATGACGTATTGTTAATTTGTGATCAGATGTAGACCATTAACGAATTCTTGTAAAGGAAGAGAAAATACAATTTTCCTGTTGTCAGTCTGATCCTAAAGAATATCTCTGCAAAAGAGAATGAAATATTTATAAGTACTTACTCCATACTTCTTTCTAATTTCCTCTCCTCTGGAAGTCTTAATATTAAGCATCAACATACTCCACATTAATAAATTTAATAAAATATATATATATACATTTATTAAAACGCAAATTTTCGAAGAGAAATCGTCTCTTCTTTTTCAAGCTTACAATGAAAATGCAACGAAATAAAAAAGAATTTAAAAAACAAACTAAGGAAGATTACATGAAAAGCAGTATTACATGGATTGTTGAAACAATTAATATTACAACAATTATAATAATCTGAAAGTAATACAACGAATCAATCAATAAATACATCGAATTTTACTTTGTTTTTACAACGTGCACAATCTTTATTAATTATCTCATTAGCCATTCTTATTATCCTTTCATTTACTTGGACTCCATCATTTCTGTTTAAATTACTACTTTTTGTGTTTCTAATATACATGCTTTCTATTACTTTACTTGTTTTGTGGTCTTTTTCCACGCATAAAATTTTAATTTCAATATTCATACAATGTGTTTGCTGAACATAATTCTCTGCCACCTCAGATTTGATTGTTAATTTATTATTTATGCAGCTGTCCTGTTCAAGTACCCTTTCCTTTAATGTTCTTTTACTTTTTCCAAGATAGAACATCCTCCAGTTCATACATTCCATCTTATATACAATCCTTATTTCATGTTTTCTGTCATACATATTTAATTTATTGCAAACAATATTTTTTATTTTATTTTGATAAACAAATCCAATTTCAATATTAAAATTCTTACAAATCTATTTTTATTGATATATGACAGAAAAAAATCTCCTTTCATTGTACACATTTAATTCCTTTATTTTAAAATTATTGTACTTTTGTATGGCCTTATTTGTGAAATTATCATTATAACCATTATTTCTGAAAATAACTTTCATGTTTTCAATTTCCCTCAAAAATTTAATTAAATGTAACATTGAGAAAGAATTGAATAACAAATTAAATTTCTTGGATTTTATATCTAATAAATAAAGAAAATAAATTGGTATTAAAGCATTATCAAAAAGAATATAAAAGTGATCATTTACTTAATTTTGATTCAGGGCATGATATAGGAGTGAAAAGAAACATTATTGATAACTACCTACAAAGAATTGACAGATCTACAAGTACAGAAGACGATTTTTTCCTCAATTTGTATGTAATATTTTCCTGACTTTAATTTTAAGGAACGTAGTTCGGAAAAGTCTATTTATAACACTTCCTCATTTAAATGTTTGAAAGTTGAATTTCATTACCGTAACTGTTATAAGTAATATCAGTGATTTATTAGAAGTACTTACAAACCATTTACGTTTTTATTAGATTCTCAAGAAAATATCAGTAAAAAATTTTTTCTTTTAAGGGAACAGGAACTACTAACGCTAAAACTGTAGGGAGAAGCATTTATGATGATATGTCATCGTAGATGTGGTATTTCTTGTTTACTTTTACATATTATAAAATCAATCTTAAATATATTTTATATGAACTTTCTTTACAATGTCAGCATGCAGATTCGGCATTTTTTCTTTTAAGAATGAACACATACTATTATTTAATTTTTTAAATATGGACGATTTAAACAAAATTTTAAAACTAGGGTGAACAGATCATTAAAGAGTAAATTCAAAGTGATCCCATGAAACAAATAAATTGAATCTATTCTGAACTCTTGCATGTTGGAGATAAAAGAAAAGTTTTAAATAGGAAGGAAATTCTTGTGAATCATTTTCGCAATATATATGGATTAGAATATTTAACTAATCATCATTATCATACGAAAATAAAATTATAACCTCCACACATTTACAATTTTAATATATCTTACATTAAAAAACGCTTAATTTGAATAAAGAAGATTTAAAAGGTTTCAAGCAAAAAGGACAAAAACCATCAATCAACTAAAGAATAACTTAATGTTGACACTAAAAAAAAATTAGTGTTTTTTTGAGATTAATACTGTATTAAGGATTGATACTGTTATTATGGATACTATTATTTTATTTTTGAAATATGAACGATTTAAAAAAATGTTAAAACTAGGGGGAAAAGATTATAAAAGATTGTATTGAAAGGGATTCCATGAAACAACCAAATTGAATCTATCCTTAGTTGTTGTATGTTGGAGGTAATTCAACCCTCGACATTTATTAGTTTCAAGGAGGGAGGGAATTTCTCTTATTTTTTTTTATTTTTTTTCGAATAGAGTAAAAGTAATAATCATTAATTATACTAAAATGAAATTATTTATTATCCAGAAATCTACAATTTTTAAATACTTTACATTTACAGGCATTTAATTTGAATAAATAAGTTAAAAGCTGTCAAACAAGAAAAAAAACCAAAAAAAAAACCAATCCAAACAACTTGTTTGAGACTTGTTTGAGACTAGTTGAGACTGGTTGAGACACGGTGAGGCCTGGATTCCAAGGTCAAATTTCAACAATTCTTTGAATTGAAGGCAAATATTTCTAAAGGTCGAAGGAATAAAACTTACCTGGAATAATTAAAATTTCCTTCTCAAACAAATATGTGTGTGAAAGTGAAATAAGTAAAACAAATATTGTTGCTACCATACTTTGAAATAGTGCATTAGTAAACAATAATTTGATACTATAATTTTGATTGTACGATATCACAAAGGCGATATATAATTTGTTTAAAAAAAGAACGATGAATCGATATGACTAAAACTTTACTGTATTGATGCAGAAGTGTGGATGCTAGGTTTCAAAATAATAAGTATATCGAATGATATTACTTCTTTGTTAAAATAATATTGAGGAAAAGTAAAGATATTTATTGAAGATAAATAGATACAGATGTTATATGTGATTTATGTTAGTGAAGCAATATTATATTGTAATATTGACAGAGAAGTTGAGCCACGATGTATTCAAAAGGATTCAAATATACACTTCCGTGCAGCTAAATCGACTCACCCCTTCAGAGCTCACAAAAAGGCATATATTTTTTATATGGCTTAACCGATTTTCAAAAAACTTTTTATTTTTGAAAGCGTAATGATTTTACTTTACAAAGACACCATTAACATTAAAATCTGTACAATATTTTCCAAATGAATGTGATCTGAACTTATGCGTAGCAAAATGCAGTCTGAACGGAAACCACCAATTCCGTTATAAAATCCCCTATACAATCCCACGTGGACCGATATTTCTTATCAGTCGCTTATCAGACGTTCATCTGTACACATCTCTGCGAGTTTAATTCATTGTTTTCACAAACCCATGGATACTACGCCAGAAGACGCCACACAAGTTGTTGCTTTGTTGCAAGCAGGCCACAGTCAACGAGAAGTCGCCCGTCAACTAAACTTGAGCCAATCTGCTGTCTCAAGAGTATTCAGAAGGTTTCAGGAAACTGGAACCTTCACTCGGAGACCACATACTGGACGGCGCCAATTCACATCTGAGAGGGACGATCGCTTTATCATTTCAACTTCACTGCGAAATCGCCATCTCACGGCGTCGATCTGCAACAGGAGCTGAAACAAATTCGTGGAGTAGCTGTTAGTCAGTGGACAGTCAGAAGACGCTTGAAGGAATCCAATCTTACTCCAAGACGGCCCGCTAGAGGCCCAAAATTGACCGTAAGTCTCTGCACAGCACGACTCGAATTTGCTCGGGAACATGTCAATTGGAGCATCGAGCAATGGCGGTCCGTCCTATTCACTGATGAGAGCAGAATGTGTCTCCATGGTAATGATAGGAGAGGCCGGGTCTACCGGCGTCCAGGAGAGCGATTTTCACAGTGCTGTTTTGCTAAAACAGTCTCGTACGGCGGCGGTTCCTGCATGATGTGGGCTGGCATATCTCTTGAGGGAAAAACAGATCTTGTTTTCATACCTGGTGGAGGCCGGAGGGGGGGATCTGACTGCTCGACGATACATTGAGGACATTCTCCTGGATCATGTTGTGCCCTACGCAGGATATATCAGGGAAGACTTCATGTTGGTGCATGACAACGCCCGGTGTCATCCAGCACGAACCACTCGGCAATTCATGGAGAAGATTGGTCTCGAGACGACGGAGTGGCCAGCCCTCAGTCCCGACATGAAACCGATTGAGCATTTGTGGGACGAGCTCAAACGGAGGGTCCGAGCCAGAAATCCGGCACCGTCTAATAAAAACGAGCTCAAGATTGCGCTGGAGGAGGAGTGGAATGGGATCCCCCAAGACTTTGTCAAAATCTTAATAGGGTCTATGAGGAAACGCATGCACGACGTCGTACAGGCAAGGGGAGGCAATATTGATTAATAAAAGTTTCCTTGTTTTGCTTGAATTTTTTGTTGTAATTTAATTTTAAGTATCCCCAATTTTTTTTCCTAAGCGTGCATTTTGCTTGCGTTTCCATTCAAAATGCATTATAAAACAAAATATTGTACAGATTTTAATCATAATGGTGTTATTGTAAAGTAAAAACATTAGGCTTTCAAAAATAAAAGGTTTTTTGAAAATCGGTTAAGCCATTTAAAAAATATACGCCTTTTTGTGCGCTCTGAAGGGTTGAGTCGATTTAGCTGCACGGAAGTGTAGTTAAAAGTAACAATTCAACCAAGATAATTCATATATGAAGCGAATATTTATGTCAATGATGGAAAAAGACAAGGGACAATTCCGAAAAAGTAGGATGAAAGCAGAATGTGGTTGCAAGGCAGCTACAGAAGAGCTCTGGTATACAGGAGGCCTGTAGAACCTTATACCCAATGCTGTATTTCAGAACAAGTGAGCTATGGCGGCGGATCTTGCAGGTGTGGACTGGGATTTCTTTCGAGGAGAAAACAGACCTTCATTGCTGTGAATGGCCGCAAAGATGGGTTGATGCAGATGACTACATCAGGAACATTTCAGGCAACTATGTGGTGACCTACGCAGAGTTAACGCACGGCAACGCGAGATCACATGCTGCAAGGTGCGTCCGACAGCACCTGGACTGACGTCGGTGTGCCCACCATGGACTCCGCGCAACTCGGAATTAAATCCTATGGAGCACATGTCGGTTGAGCTGAAGAGATGGGTTCGAGCCGTAAATCCCGCTCCTAGTATCATCACTCAACTTGAGGCAGCCTTGTTAAAAAAGTGGGAAGCCATTCTGCTTGAAACGATGCAGAAGTTAATATAGTCGATGACAAACGTACAGAAGCTATTATGAGCGGAAGATCACAACACTCAATAGTGAAACACCAAATAATGAACCAATACTAAATAAACAATAATGAAACACCAAATAATGAATACAATAAATTGGGGCGTGTGGAACAAGTACATTTAGGCCAAGATAAGGTAGCCAGAGCATTGAAGACTGCTTTTTTTTTTTTATCCATCTGTTTTTATGTTAAATTAATATACATAATGCTATCATTTTTATAAGTTTTTTCAAAGTTTTCAAAATTTTTAAATAAAAAAAAGAAAGAAACTAAAGAAAGAAAGAGGAAAAAAAAAAAAGCAGTCTTCCAATGCGTTATTGTCATTTGTCGTAATAAATAAAATTTTCCAATATGATTTTGGTCTCTATAATAAACAAATAAAAAATTTGTTGGATATTGATGTGAAATATTATGTCTAATTTAATCTCATATAGTAATAGTTATATAGTCATATAGTTTTTTGTAATGCTTTTTTAATGCTTTTGTAAATTTTCCAATAAAGGCTCACTTAGCGTCCCATGCAAATTATCTCTGACGCTACGGGATCTGCACGGAGTCAAACCACCCCTTAAATTTATGTAAAGGTTTCCCAAATGTTATACTATTCACTTGATAATAGTTCTTCTTATTGAACTGAAACCATGGTCATGTTATTTTAGATTTTGTATATATATATATATATATGTATATATATATATTTGTATATATATATATATATATAAATCTAATATACCAAACTTGAAGCCGATGTTCTTCAAGTTTCGTAATGCAAAGATTTCAATCAACCATTTGCAATTTTTAATACAGAAAGTATAGAATATAAGAATAAAAATTAACTTATATTACTAAACCTATAAAATCAAGTTTCGTAATGCGAAGTTTCAATCAATCATTTGCAATTTTGAATTCAGAAAGTGTAGAATATAAGAATTAAATTTAATTTATATTACTAAGCCTATAAATTATATATGCCTAATTTTGAAGTTTTATGTATCATATCTTCTTATTAAGGTATTCAAATATTTAATTTTATATTTTATGTTCATACTTTAACTCAATATTGCAGATTTTGCTCTTTTAATATTTTTAATAAATTCTAATATTCTAATAATTTTAATAAATTTAAAATTGATTTAGTTTTTGTAATTTTTAATTAGTTTCTTTTTGATAGTTTAATTTTATTTTTTTTTAAATTAGATAATTTAGCTATTATATTGGATAGTTTAATTTTAATTTTAAATTTAGATTTAGATAATTTAGTTAATTTCAGTAAGTAATAAAGAGGACTCATCACTCTTTATTGCTTCATTTTATATTTAGTTAATTTGATCATTTTTTATATTTAATTAATTTAGTCATTATTTAGTAATTTTAAATTTTAGGTAGTTTAGATAATTTAGTTATTATTGATAAAATCTTTTAATTTTTGGTAGTTTAATTTTAAATTTAGATTTATATTTTAAATTGAATTTTTAATATTAATATTTAGGTAAATCTTATATTTTTCAAATTTAATTTTAAATTTTAAAACGGCAAGGTCTTGATAATGTTGCGTTTTAATTATTAAAAATTATTTAATTATTTAATAATTATTATTATTTCCAAATTTCGCCACTGATGAAGTGGAGATAAATAGATTATATCTCCATGGAAATAGTGATTTTTTTTTTATATTGGCATTTGAAATCCCAGATCACTGTCCGGCTTTATATATATATATATATATATATATTATACACTAAATTCATTTCAGCGCAGGTAAAGTGATCTTGAAAAAAGTATTATTATTGGAAATGATTATGTTTTGTTTGTACATAAAACATGTAAATTATTGTTTTTGGACTAGAATTGTACTGTTTATTCACGAGTTAAAATTATATATTGAAATAATTGTTTTAGTTATTGTAAGTTCTGACATATTGTTAATTTGTAATGAGATGTAGACCATTAACGAAAAGATGTTTTTATGTTTCATTGCAGTTATTGTTTGAAAGAGATAGAATGATTCATGTTAACTTTATTAGATTATTAGGTTTACTTGTTCACCAATGTAATTCCAATGGTGAATCGTTAACAAATATTTAATCATAAACCCGAAATAAAATTACAACTTTTAACAATTTTAAATTGAATATAAATTCAGTGAAAATTCGCTTTATTTATTTAAATAAAGGTTACTGAAAAAAAAACAACATAAAAATTAAATTTGGCATCACAAATCAAAGGCATCTTTCCAGTATAATAATAATAATTTATTAATATAAAATCTTAATATCAGTGTAATTATTTAAATTTCAACGATATGTTGTTATATAAGAAGTTTAACGTGCCGGAATAATTCAAATTTAGGCATCAATCCACGGCACTTAGCTAAAGTTGGGATTCGCACCTTGAGTTGTCATCGGGAAGAGACTGGGATGGACCGTTTCGTCCTCATTAGGACTCCTCAGCCAGCCAAACTCCCCTGATGACAACTCAGAAAGTGCGCAAGATGTTAACTTTCCTATTTTTTATCTTGATTAATTTTTGGTTAGGATTTCTTCGGTGGGAGGTCCCATTCTCGGGTGTTAGAAGCGGGATACTAACATCTTGGATTGATGCCTAAATTTGATATGTTGTTAGATTGACGAGAGAATTCGAATTTAGGAAGTAAAAGTCGGACATCCCTCCAATCATTTGAAATTCTTACAATCCTCGCTGCCATTGTAAAAACCAATGTTTAATGTTTTAGTGCCTTATGATGGGTGCAATTGCAGATGAAACTGTTAACATTGTTTGTAGTTTTAGTTTTAAAACTGTCATATTTGCTCAATTTGTATGTAATATTTTCCTGGCTTTAATTTTATTGAACGTAGTTCGGAAAAGTCTATCATTTAAGCTTTATCTGAAACCTTCCCGAAGCCGGACGCAGAAGCGAGAACTTAAGCAACCTCACCGGAAAAAACTGCCGGACGCTGATGAAACAAAGGCCTATACACTGAAGTCGGCTTACTTTTCAAATGGGTTTCAAAGTTATTGTAACATTTGAAAGATGAATTTCATTACCGTAGCTGTTATAAGTAATATCAGTTATTTATTCGAAGTAATTACCAATCATTTGTTTTTAAGGAAGAAGCATTTATGATGATATGTCATCGTAGATGTGGTATTTCTTGTTTACTTTTATGTATTACAAAATCAATCTTAAGTGTATTTTATGTGAACTTTCGTTGCAATGTGAGCTGCAGATTCGGCATTTTTTTCTTTTAAGAATGAACACATACTATTATTTTATGTTTTAAATATGAACGATTTAAACAAAATTTTAAAACAAGGTTGAACAGATCATTAAAGACTACATTGAAAGTGATCCCATGAAACAAACAAATTGAATCTATTCTGA
>JAFIDM010030727.1:0-11448 GCA_023159025.1 Thereuonema tuberculata | reverse complement strand
AATTATCCTAATTAATGTAATACAGCAGAACATTTCCAAACTTAAAAAAAATTGTTTGCAGAAGTAAATTTTTTTTATAGGTGGAAGATAAGATAAAAATAAGAATAAAAATAAGAAAAATAAAAATAAATATAACAATAAGAATCGATCCTTTGCTTTTTCAGCAGTTAGATCTCAAAGCAAGGGAATTCACTGTATCCCCTCAACGATAAACCCTAATGAGCAAAGAAGGACATAAAAGAACTCTGATGATTTACACCTGGAGATAACATTGGTGTTAACACTAATGCTATCATTGTGGAATAAAATCATAAAATGCGTTATGATCAAGCTATGGTCAAGCTTTTTAGTAAACAATTTAGCCTATCTCATACCCCGTGAAGTAATCCTGGACAGTTTCCAGCAATCATTTGATCAAAGAAAAACCGAAATATGTGTAACGGTTTTTGTTTTTTAAATAAATAACTCAACTGAGACTGTAATCATAAAGTAAATGAGTGTTAGTGACCCAAAAGTGGAAACGAATCAAAAGATTATTAATAACTAATTTATTTATTTATGTATGAAAAGTTTATCCACCTGTCTTTACTTTGTTATAAAAAATCGAACTTAAATAAAATATTATAAAAAATTATAAATAAATTAGATAACGAACTTTTTGCTTAAAAACATTCGACCATCAAAGTAGTAAGTAACAAATATTGGTAAAATGGCGCATCTACACAGGGCCCCTACGCGCAGATAAGGCGTACATACTTCAGGATCTCCAGAAGCTACCGTTCAGACACTTTACTCCACCTCCGTCCATCCAGCGGCCAGCTATACACAATCAGATGTGCTTTGGTTTGTGGAGAGTTTAGTTCCTCAGGCACTAGGGAGATGAGGACAATCCACATTCCGTGGAACCCCCAGGTAGCTGACTTCCGAAAGCCCTCAGGGACAATCAATTTGCTTGGTTTTTTATAAGTTAAGGTCACTTAAAAAATAAAAGGAAAATTAATTAAAGCTCTACTTAATGTTGCACTTAAATGATTTGAAAAATGCAAAATAAAGATTGTAAATTATGTCATTTATGCAACCCGTCTATTGTGTTCAGTGTATTGTGTGTATTTTTTTCTAATCTCCACTTGAAAAAAATAATTTATCGTCGATGTCACTTATGTTGAAGAATCGAATTTCTTTGAAATATCTGATTCAACTTCTTTGAATTTAAAAGATTATTTAAATAAATTTTATTAATTCAAAATAGTTTTAAAAAAATTTTACTAACAAACTAACTATTTTTTTTAATCCAAACACTCCAGTACAAATACAGTAAAACCCCGATTATCCGAGTTTCCGCTTTAACCGAGCTATCAAATATTTCTAGGATATTTTTTTTCGCAAATTAATCTTCGTTCGTCTAGTCATATGACCCCCTACCTGGAATCGGGGAAAGGTTTCGACACCAACAATCCTGGGTTATCCTTAAAAAAATGCCGAAACACTGCTGCAGAAAAACGCCAAAGTAACATGAAACAAAAAACAATTAAGGACTTTTTTAAGTAAAAGAACTCTTTTAATATGAATTGCATGTGGTGTATCTGTATCGCTTTTGTATTTGTTAAAATATACATTTAAACCTAGACGATTTATTTTATTTACAATTTTCGGTTTAACCGAGTTTTTCGGTTATCCGAGTTAGTATTGGTCCACATTAACTCGGATAATCGGGACTCTACTGAATTTCGGTTGTTTGCTGGGTTTTTAGAAGTTTAGTGAAAATGTTCTGGAAGCTTTTTTTGAATTGTTTCAATTGAAAAGCTCATCATAACTTTCACAGGAAAATCAAAAACATCCTAAGTTTCGTTATTCAGTTCTTGTGACTCATTACTATCCAAACCAGGACTGTGGAAACCTTTATCTTTGCAGATGATTAAAACAAGTTGACTAAGTTATGGTATTGAAATTTCAATGAATTGAAATGAATGAAATGAATTGCATTTCTATCAATTACAAACAAAGAAAGGACTATGAACATTATAAAAATAATAGTATTTATTGAAAGCATTATTCCATATTCTTTATTTTAAAAGGGGACGCAGAAAATTTCTCTTTTCCTTATCTCAGGTATCCAATTGTTATTCAGTTATATCTTAAAAGTGAGAGCTTTAATAAATTTATGTACATTAAATATTTTTAAATGATTATTTTCTTGATTTTGAATTTTTACAGTTCGGTTACTTAAATTCATCTAAACATCCCTGTTTTGATGAATTTACAGAGAAAAGATGTTTAGAAAACTGTATCAGAGCAAAAATTCATGAAAACATTATATGCAGGTAACTCTTTTGATTGTCTGAAAACTGTATGACTAAATTGGCGTTTTGAAATGTTGTATTTAATCCCTACAATGTACTCCGTCTACTCTATGTACTCTTTGCCTCAAACAATCTAAAAACATTCAGACATATATCAGAAACATTCAACATCTAACTTAAGAAAGATTTCATCTTCGTAGACTGATTGAAAAATGTCATCAAACTTAAGATCAAAACATCTGTTCAGCACTACAAAATGGTCTACATTCAGATACACTTTTGTTATGAAGATCATTTTAACTGCTTACAGATAACTGCTGGCCTTACTGAAACATACAAAGCAATTCAATGTTCAATAGTAATTACCTTTCAATTCGCTACCATCTTCCAGTAGCTAAATGAAACTGTGGACTATTACTAAAAGCCTTTAATGTACTAAGTTCCTCTGATTGTCACTCGTCATTGACACATATAACTGCTGTAACATCGAATACCAAGAAACACAACAGTAAGGACAAGAAATGTAATCTCAGATTATTCTGCTTCTGCTTGGGCAACGATCTCAAAAAAAAAAACAAGGTAGAGCAGCTGGATTCTATTTGGTGTCATCTCCAGTGAACTGTGTAAGGTTTGCTCATCCTCCCTTAGTCTGCAATAGCCTTTTCTGACTTTGGAATAGGACAGATCAATGTATACTGCAGAGCTTGATCGAGACAAAACAATAGACGATCAAAATCAGCAATTCGATGAAAAATGATGGATCATGGCTAGATAATACTACGGATTAATATTAAGGATGCATCTGAATGGTCTACAATCAAAGACTCAGCAGAGAGACCTGACTCCCAACTATCTTTAACTAAGGGAGACACGATGACACAGTTAACCATTTGACACAGTGTTGAGTGAATTCTAAGATCTGTCTGAAAGAGGGAAAATCACCTACACTGCCATCGAATTTGGCACTACTAGCCTAAGTCAAGTACTTTACAGCTTGAGCTACCGAGATAGTGTTTCCACTTACAAGTATACAATAATTCTTGATTCTTGATTATTCTTCTTGCTATAAAAGCAAAACTACTCAGTTTTTGAAGCTAAAATTTAAGTCATTTAAATGTCATACATTTAATGAAAAATTTATAAAATTTAATTTATAAAGCCTCAATATTTTATTAGATATAACTATTTTTTGTATTGATAGTCTTTCTTGGTTTGAGTAACTTACAAAAAATTATCTCAGGCTCTTTTGAATGTAATTGCTCCCGAAAGTGTGAAGAAACCTATTTTTTTAATGGAATAAGTTTTGACCCTTATCCAACTACACATCCCCGAATTGAACTAACTTTTGATAGCAATCGTTTTCTCTATGTAAAGGAACATCAAGGATATTCGCTACTTCTCCTCATAATAGATATTGGGGGAAGTATAGGATTTTTCCTGAGCGTGACTCTTATTACATTTTATGAGATCGTTGAATTGTTTCTGTTTAAACTCCTTCCGAAGGTTAGTTAAGGCATTACTTTTTTTTTCTTTAATGTCCTATTTTATAAGATTCTATTGTAACAGAAAAAGAACGGATGTAATCAGGTTCTACGACTTGGAAATTCTAGCTAAACTACAAAGATAAACCGTCAACTTAAAAATAAAATACCTTCACACAAAATTAGAATGTACGAGTATTTAAAAATTCAAATTTATTTCTTATAACTCACTTTCAGTTACTGAAAAATCAAATTCGGAGAATATTCAGCTGAAAATATAAACACTGCTCTGTAAAGTTATTACTACAGAAACTTCCTAAAGTTTGATTTGCGTTTACTTTATATCATCATAAATACATTATGAACAATGTAATGCAAAGAATCTCCACACAAAAAGAAAATTCCTTTTTCCAGGATAATTAAGTATTTACAAAGAGTCGGCACATTCTGTATATCGCGAAATTCACTGCTCTTTTCTGAGATAAAAGAAGTACACATGAAGTTCTTCAAAAATATATATAGGTTAAGTACACAAGAAGTTCTTCAAAAATATATATGGGTTCGGGGGCCAACACTCCACCGATTTCGGAATATTTGTCATTGTTTTCATTGCTTTGCAAGTACCTTTTGAACTTCTTGTTGTTCGATTCCACATGAAATGTTAATGTGGCATATTGCCGAGACCTAAAGTTCAATTCCGCTGTGAGGTCAAATTAATTTATCTAATTTTTAATTATTTTTAATACATGGAGAGATTCTTAACAAGTAGATTAGAAAAATAAGTCATGAATAAAAAAAAAGTGTTTGATAATAATTTTTTGATGAAAAACAGCATTTATAAGAGATTACTGAAAGTTTTTTTTTTATAAAGATACTGAGAAATAATGTAAGACAAGGAACCGTGAGAAATATAGATAAGACAAGGAACTGAGAGAAATATAGATAAGACAGGAACACATAAATATACAAATTAATAAATAAACAAATTATAAGTATAGCGACACTTAGAAATAAAGATAAGGACAAGAACAGGAAGAAATTAAAATTTGAACAAAAACAGTGATAAATAAAGGTAAGTACAAGAACAATGAAAAATAAGGATAAGAACAGAAACAATCAGAAAGAAATTATAAGAAAAGCAACAGTTAGAAATAAAGATAAGGACAAGAACAGTGAAAATAAAGATAAGAACAGGAACAGTCAGAAATAAAGATATGGTCAGAAACAGTAGAAATAAGATAAGAAAAAGAAAAGTCAGAAATAAAAATAAGTATAGGAACAGTTAGAATTAAAGATAAAGACGAAAGATAAGGATATGAACACTGAGAAAGATAAGGACAGGAACAATGAGAAAGATAAGAACAGAAATTATGGAAAATAAAAATAAGGACAGGGAAGATGAGAAATAAAGATAATGATATGAACAGTAAGAAATAGAAAAAAACAGGAACACTGAGAAATAAAGATAAGTATAGAAACAGTGACAAACAAAGCTAAGAACTAGAGTAGTGAGAAATAAATGTACATGAACAGTGGGAAATAAGAAAAAAGAACAATGAATAGAACAATGGAAACAGTGAGAAATTAAACATTGAAGGACTATAAATGTACATTTGTAGATAATAAAGAAAGTTACGTGGATTATGAAAAACAAAAACAAAAACTTTTATATAAAGGAAAAAGTAGGTGAGACCGGGGCTAGTCGGCATAGATTTTGGTTTTTGATTTTTCTATTTTTTCTGGTGAATACGACGGATAGCTTATCTTTTTGACTACAAAATTATGTAGGACACATTAATTAAATCCGTGTCTAGGTAACCCCAAAAACACTTTTCCTAAAAGCTTGCAACTATGCGAACTAACCCCGGGTTAGTTCACCAGTACAAAAAAATTTACGATGAAAAAATTTACTCACCAATCAGAAAAACGAAGAACAGGGGTCACTTCCTTCGTGACGCTTCCAAGCAAACTAAAGTCACAGTGGATGGTGCACCTTTACATACACTTCCCACTACCAAGATGTCAGCGCTCTAGCTACATGGTGGCAGGAAATAGAAGCTATGTGCCAACTAGCCCCTTATGCCAACTGACCCCGGTCTCTTCTAAGATGTTTTAGAATTCTTTTAAAAAGAAATAATAAAATAGAGAGAAAAGGATCAAGTAGTAGGGTAAAATAAAGCAATTGAGATTATTCTCCATTGCCTTCTCATCATAAATAACTTTAAATGTACTGTTCCTTTGTAAGCACTGTTTATTAATCCAATTTAATTATGTTATTTTAAATGTCAATTAACCTGAGTCTATTTTTAAACAAAAATAAACTTAAACTAAAAACCAAGGCTGCACATGAATAAATAAAAACGTCTTTCGAGTTTATCATCTAAGGGAATCGGGAACGGCCGTTTCATCCTTATTAGGACTCATCAGCCCGATCCAAAAATAAACTATTATGTATTCCTAGATAAACTATGCTACTAATATCTCAGCAAGTAATAATATATAATTTAAAACGAACCAGTAATTTACAAAAGAAATTCTTAAATGACATCTTTCAAAACATTAAAAAATAACAAATCTATTGTCAACATCATAACATATTTATATTATAAACTATGATAATCTGAATGTATTCTACAGTTTAATTATACAGTTATTTTTTTTTTTTTTTTTACATATACTAAATGTAAAGCAAAGCTTATCTCTAAAACAAAGAATTTCAGAACTTCTTATAGGAATTTAATATTATTAATAGACTATATATAAAATTCTGTCTCTAGAATCAATGACTGCAAAGTTAACATAAAATTACTTAAATACTGAAAGCAAATATCATTAAGTTCTACATTCCCTTTTTAGAATAATTTAATTCTTAATCTACAGAAGCAAAATGATAAGATTAGATTAACAAAAAAAAAAAAAATAACGAAGAAATTTTGAACTCGTTTTTTTTCTCTTGAATGAATTGTATTTTTTTTTTATTTTCAGATGTTTGACTTTTTCCTCGGAAAATCTGAAATAAAAAAATTTAGAGAGCAAAGATCCCCTTCGAGTCAATATATTCAGCCAGATTTACAACCTGAAAAGAAAGTAAAATCAAAATTAGTAATTCCGTTGACAGGATTAGATCGTATAATGTCACCAACAACCAACAGATTGCAAAAAGTTATTTGGGCTATTTGTCATTTTTCATTAACCCTAATCTGTGCACAACAGGTCTGGATTTTAGTTCAAGATTATTTATCGGAAGCTACGGCAACTGCAACTGAATTAGAAACGACCCCAAATGTTACTTTTCCCGTGATAACTGTGTGCCCCACATTTAGTCAAGCATTCATTGAGAAATATCGATACAGCTACTTGAAAAAGTATAACTCCACTTATGAAACAAATTCCTATCCTGAAGCTCCTTCACTTAATTAACTTTGAATTTTCATCTTTATGGGAAATTAATCATTTCATTAAATTTCATATCATATATATGTCTGAGGTAAGTTAAGACTACATAACTAGAAAAAAAAAAAAAAACCACATAATTATTTTTCTTTTAACTGAGATTCTACGTGTGTAAAATTGATATTCAATAAAAAAAGATTAAGGCGAACACACAAATTAAAAAGTTTTTAAATTTGGGAAATGGTTGGTTGAGCCCAGCCGAAACGTAATTTATTCTTTTAAATGTGTTAAATTAACCTTTTAAAACTTTTTAATTTATGTGTTCGCCTTAATCTTTTGTAATTGAATTATATTTTTCTTTTGCGATGATATATTTAATAGTATAATTTAGTTCATACTGAAGTGAAACTTTGTGATAATTTAAAATCTTTATTACTTTTACTTTTTTCCTATTGAAATAATTAAATTGCTAAGACAGAGAAATAGAGAGAGAATCAAGTGGTTTGACTCTTACTTGAGTCCAGTCAAAATAAAAATAACATTTGAGTCCAATGTGAGGCCAATCAGACCATCACTCAAACGACGAGATTTCAAAATATTTCGCCAGATTAAAATACTCTCATCTGTGATGTCCCCGAAACTCATGAATCTTTGAAATAATTCTGATACATTATCATCTTGAATGGTTGGTTTCAATTGTAAAGTGATGGCGTGAGATGCTAAATCATGGCACTCTTGAGTCGTTCTTTTAAGTCGAGCTACAATGTATCGGAATGTTGCAAATAATCATACAGGAGATCTTTTCTGATGCCTGTTTTTGGTTCCGGTCAATCGCCTTCCTACCTGACTGCCAAGTTCATCCTACGTTGATTGGAAGGACACGAGAATGAAGTAAAATATAAATGAAGTAAGTACCCTGGAATCCTCAGTCACAGAACTTAAGATTATCAAAGCTGTACGGAAACTTCTTGAAGGGGACGTGAGAACAGGATTTCTTCCCAAATGGTTATAAACACTCTTAACTTATGGGTAAGACTTCTGTGTATCTATTCTTCGTGGAATTGCTAATCCTTCAGAATGCTCATGATGGACCAACTCCATATAAAAAAACATATTTGTGTCAATGTAAAGAGTTTCTATTTGTTTTGTCTACGCTTTTGTGAAAGATCTCAGTACAGGAGACAAATATAAGAGAGAAACTGCTTTTCTTACATTTACTGGTTTTGTTTTTATTATGGTTATAAGTCTCAACTTGAGAAATCGTGACTTTTCCGGTATAAATACATTATTATTATTATTATCTCTAAATTAGTAAATGCTGATTTACTGCAATTGAAAAATTGATTTACTTCACATTGACCTTTTTTATCTCACTACATTGTCATGGGACGCCATCTAAAATCTGGAAATAATTCGCTGATACAAATACAGTAGAGCCCCGATTATCCGCGAGTGCCGCGAAAACATTTTTTAATCACGAACCTCAAAAAAACCAATTTTAATCCAAGCCAACAACAGGGAAAGTACAATAGGCCCTACAGTGCGAAGGTCGAAAATTACTGACAGGTTTATTGTGCGTCGTGATCCTATAGGCCTTCTCGGAATTTGTGGATGAGTGGCAGGCTATTGCTCTGCAGAAAGGTATTGTACATATTTTAAAAGTTTTGCAAATTATGTTTTTTGTATAATAAAACGTAGTTTTTATGCTGAAATATTTTTTTTCGTGTTTACACCTCGTGTTTTTAGTCTTTTTTCATGTTATCCGCGGTACCCTTGCCTCCCAATTCCACGGATAATCGGGGCTCTACTGCACAGTATATAAAATCATTTAGCCATTTCTGACATTTCTTTCCTAAATACAATTACTTCTGTAATAGTAAAATGTAAAGATTATTCACGTCTCTAAAGCCCGGCGAACACCATGCAATTTTTCAGCAACTTAGTCGTCCGATTTTGACGTCATGAGTTGATATAAACTTTTGTCTAACCCCGAACATCATGCAACTCGACATGAAGTCGGCGGTGATAGAAGGAATCCCCTAATGCAATGAGTTTCCCAAACCCGATGTGGAAAATCCGAAAAAATCAAGGTTTTGAAACCTCTCTGATAAATTCTGCCGCATACAATTTCTGCATTTCAGTATAAACCTTATTTATGCATGAAAGAAACTCGCAATACTCTTGATATTCATTGAGTACGAGGTCTTAAAATCGAATCGAATCGAATCATTTTGGACGCCATTTCTTCCATGGGCGTGACGTCACGACTGACGTCACGCAACACTGCCCAGTGATTGGGTAATTCCCAGCGACTTCGATGCAATTTTTCGAGTTGCAGGTATAGAAACTACTCGAGTCGGTTGACAAAAGTTGTAGTCAAGTTGCATATAAACGGGCTCAAAACTGTCTATATCAACTCGTGACGTCAAAATCGGACGACTAAGTTGCTGAAAAATTGCATGGTGTTCGCGGGGCTTCAGGCAATTTATAGATCATTCACTTCTGTTCAAATGTCATTGTCTGATGGTAATAGTGAAGTAGGTAACAACGGACTGAATTCACCTAAATTATGCCGCCATTACATTAGAACCAGCATTTTTGGCATTTTGTTTCAATTAACAAAAGTCTTCATTCATTTCGCAATAATAAGATTCTTTCCTGTTTTTTCAGTGTCTCGGTAAAGTTCGTTCTGATAAAATACCTAAGCGAGAAGTTCCTCATATCTATGGGATGTGTATTTCTTATACAGAAAGTATGTTCTGCTCATAATAGTCCTCTTTTTAAACCAAACATAACTTTAAAACCATTGTAATGTTTAAAAATTTACATTAAACTTTGAATTAAAACTTAATTCTAGGGAGAAAGAGAGAAATAATCATTTCTTATATTTTGTATCCTTAAAACCCATTTTTCATTTTATGTTGGAGTATTAAGTATTCTACAAATATTTTGGAAAAAAAGGTTTCGCTTTGTTTCTGCTGATGTTTTACTCCATATTCATTTAATTGGTGTCCATTCCTCACGAGGATGAATTTGTTTTCTGTCATTTGTTTTTCCCTAACATGACTCTTCTACTCTAGCATTTCAACTCAGCGCTTTTTCAGAAGAATTGACTTATTAGGCAAGTTCAGGATTTTCAGTAATTTTTTGTGCAGATTTGAGAATTTGGATAAAGGAGCGAAAAATTATAAATGAAAAAGAGATTTTACGTGCCTGATGATTCAATGAAAAGAGCAAAAACGAAGGCACAACGCAAATAACAAGAGAGGAAAGGATTCGCACCCTGAGTTTGTCATCGGGAAGAGACTGGGACGGGCCGTTTCGTCCTTTTTAGGACTCATCAGCCAGCCAAACTTCCCCGATTCCAGACTCAGAAGGTGCGTGAAGGCAGTAATCCCCGTTTCTCGCTCCCGAGTATGGGTGTATCCTTGATTGAACCTTATTATTTGTTAGGATTTTTAAGAGGAGCGGGCCCATACTCGGGAGCGATAACCGAGGATTACAGCCTTCACGCAACTTCTGAGTCTGTCATCGGGGAAGTTTGGCTGGCTGATGAGTTCTAAAAAGGACGAAACGATCCGTTCCAGTCTCTTCCCGATGACAACTCAGGGTGCGAATCCTTTCCTCTCTTGTTATTTGCGTTGAGAAAAAAATTACTTAAAAAAAATTATCTACCAAAAATATTTTTAAGCCAATTCAAGTATAATTTAGCTGATATTATTCTAACCAAAAACACAATGTCGATTTTCCAGTAATGATCCGAAATCTCTATATTAACTACATAAAACACAAAGCCAAAACTGTTTGTTACCTTAAAACTTAAAAACTATTAAACCAATTTGATTGTGATTTTTAACCACTCAGTAGGAGATGGAGCAGGGATGGTTCAGTATGATTTACTGGTGACTCAAGAGTTGAGGAACTCAGTAAAGATGAAGATTTGGATGTGCCCCACAGTGGCTTGCTCTTCCTCCACGAGGCTATTCCACTATTTCCTAAGCTGAGATTTTTGCTACTATACTTTGTCTTTATGAAAACGTCAATCATCAATAAGTTCTATAACAGTTATGTATTCAGTTGGTCTGGTTTGCAGACTCTGAGCAGTCATCTCTCCTCTTGTTGCTGAGGGCAGAAATCTTGTGGATTTACAAGTGAAACAAAATTATGATTATTTTGGACATTTCGGTGTATGTGACATTGAACAAGTTGACACCCTTGTTAAGCCTGACTCTTTCGTTTCGTGCTTAACTTTTCCTTAATTTTAAAATTAGAAG
>JAFIDM010030726.1:0-11450 GCA_023159025.1 Thereuonema tuberculata | reverse complement strand
ATTATTATTATTATTATTATTATTATTATTATTATTATTATTATTATCTGCTAAACACAAACAATATAAATTTTGCGTTTCCTGAAACTGAGTATTAATGCACGCCATTCCTTTCGGTAATTGTAATTAATTTTAATGATATCATAAGCGGATTTGTATTCATTATTAGACCTTCATTGCTTATTTCTACTGCTTTTAAACCCTTCTCTCAAAGATCCATTTGGAAAAGATTTTAAATTTACAAGTTAGATGGCCTCTTATCCATAAATATACATAACAAGTTTGATGAAGATCTATCGAGCGGTTCAAAAGCTATTCGAAAGCATGTGGGGGGACACCCACACACCCACCCACACACCCACCCACACACACACACACACACACACACACACACACACAGGATGAGTGAACTGTTAAGTCACACTTTCCTAGAAAGCAGGTTGAAAAAAAGTCACTGTAAAACTGTTCAACCAATTTTCAAAGAGTTGACCTTTGAACTCAGGAACTCAAAAATTGTTAGGACAGAACACCGAGTATCCTAGGGAAGCAGGCTAATAATAATAGCACTTAAGAAACAGCTTTCTTTGTTAGGGTTACACACAACATGTAATGTAATGAGAAATTTACAATGATTAAAAATAACAATTACTTGTCTACAATTTTAAATCCTTTGTTATGAGACAAGCTGAGCTGCGACGAATATTAAAGAGTTTTAGAAACAAGGTCATAACTTAGGATTGTCAACAGCAGTGAAATACGTATTTAAATGTAAGCGACTCTAAGCTGCAAGTATTATTTAATATTCAACCGTGAATTCACAGAGATCAAAATAACAATAAACTAGTCACAGCTATCGAGAATTTAATGTTCCACACACGGACTACTTTGAATTCAGGCTTGTTATTAAATAAAAAAATAAATAAATAAACAAATTCAATCGACACAGAAACTTCAGTCATCTTATTAAAATACAAAAAAGGTTCCTACAAAACTTAAGTCCAATTTCTTTAATATGATATTAATTTTCTTTGTAATAATTAAGAAAAGTAAAAGTAGTAAAATTTACAATTAGCTCACGAAAGAACTGTAAAATCTTCCGTTTTCTTTTTTTTTTTTTTTCTAAATTAATGTTTTTTTTAAAAATCTTCAAAACAATGCAAATTCCAAAGCATTTTATTTTTAATTATAATATCTTATGAATGAAAAGAATAGAGATATTTCTTGTTGTTTTCTGATGTGTTTTAACAGTCTTAATCCAATAAATTTTAATCATTTAAAAAACTCAAGCAGACCTTAAGAGATTTAATTCTTTTTTTCAAATATCAAGAGAAATTCATTGTTTAGATTCAAATGCTATTCTAAGAGAATTGTTTACATCTTTTTGCGCTAATTTCGCGACAAAGACCCAAATGGGGGGAAAAAAAATAAATACAAAAAAAAATTTGATCGCCTCTTGTCTTTAAATTTCCATCCAAGTTTCAAGAGGACTCATCTAGAGGTTAGGGATACAAGGTTTTTGAAGCTCATTTTTAGATTAATTATTAGACTAATTAAAGCTTTATTATCTTAAAGTCAGAGCAGATATACCTAATAATTTCCAAAAAACCCTTTAATTGTATCAAAATTGAAATTTAATTAATTAGTAAATACAGGTATTCCCTACTTACCAACGAGTTCCATTCCCAACTTTTTGAACATCAATCAGAAGGGAATATGGTATACATAGTCATATATAATGATGTAGTTATAGATTATGAATATGTTACATAAAAAAATACTTATTTATGTAACTAGCGAAATAAACAGTAAATATGAAATATATTTTGAATAATCTGATATTGTAAATATTATGCATACAGATGTAAAAAAATAGAGTAAATATTCTTAAATGAACAAATTTGCTACGGCTCTTTGATAGTAAACTGTGTTTGTGTGAAAGATAGTGACTTACCTTTTAAGTTATTTTAACATTTTACATTTCACGCTGTAGGCCTAAGTAAAAATTCCTGAAAATGTGTTCTCAATATGGCGGCGCCCGGCTGTCTGTTTAAGTGACAAAGACTCTCACATCTCGCGAGTGATTGTTAACAGTGCTAATTGTGCGATCAGACGTATTGTTACGTAATTAACAAGAACGTGCAGTGTGCAAATCTGAGCAGAAAGATGTGACATGTTCAGTTAGTTGTTAGTTGCGATTTCAGCCATCGTGATGTGTTTATGATTGCTGTGTTTCTGAACTCCGATTCATAGTGAAAGCAAAAAGCTTCTATGATTTTGTGCTTCGTTATTGAGAAGAATCCAGATTGATCTTTCTCGATAAAACCTGTGAAATACATGTGCCAAAAATATATTTCTGATGATAAGCCGTTCAACGAAATTACTGTTCCATTTTAGAACGTGAGTCGCCATATTGGAATTTATGTGACATGCCCAACTACGAAATGGATTTCCAAGGAAGACATCGTTCCTTCAGATCAACGGAATGCTGCAACATTACTATGTGAGTATGGTTTCACTTTCCCAGAGCTTCGCAGTTTCTTCGTCGTGCCTCGAAGTTTGGAACTTAGTAATTATGAGCGATGCAGTTAAGGCTTAGTTTGACCTGTCGAAGAAAGAACATTCATTTAACTTATTGAATAGTTTTGTTTTTGAACTGTAAGACAATTAACGTTAAAGAAATTGCCACAGCTACATTTAGTAGCTAATCGCCTAGTTAGAACTGATGTTAACGTAGTTTGATTACTTGTTGGAATTTTCTAAATAATTACAGGAATTCCATTTCTCTTTGTGAGATTGTATTATGCTTTAAAAGGAAAATATTTTATTAAATATTTTTTATTACACTTTTGCATTAGTTTCTTTACTTCCTTATTAAGCCTTTTTAATTCGGGATTTTCTAGCTTACCAGTTGATGAAATTCTCTGCCGAGGAAAAGTAATTAGGATTATTTTACCCTCGATATATTTATAACTGTTATTTCACACACAGTTGGTTATGGGCCCAGCACGCTTCCACTGCGCGCTGGTAAAGCTATTCCGATAAGGTAAAGGAAGGGTTACGCTTAAGTGTAAATTTGTGAAGAGTAAAGTTGCAAATATGGCTTCCAACATGCTGTTGTTTTCAGGAAGCAACTTTGCCAGGTGGAAGATGCACATTCCAATGATCCTGCAAAAAAACGGTCTTTGGGACGCTGCTACCTGTAGAAGAACTGAAAAAATTAGAGGATCAATCCCTGAAATATAAAACAAAACTATCCAACGGGAACTGCATGCTGCGAACATTCAAGGCAGAACGGCTATAACAAAACCATTGGTGATACCTCGTAATGCTTTGAAGCGACAGCCTTCCTGCTGTTGACTGCTTCCTTCCTACTGAGCATTGAGGGGGCGCTATGATAGTGTTGGGTGCAATTTCTTGGCGTGGTATGGGACCACTTGTGTTCCTGCAAGGAAGGTACCAGCACAGCATTATCTTAGCATTCTGGGCGATCATCTCCATTCTATGCTCGTTCTGTCTTCCCCGACGAAACATTTCTGTTTCAAGAAGACAACGCCTCCATTCATATTTTTCGGTGTGTCCAAGCATGGTTCGATGAGCACGAATGTGATGTGGAACATTTCGTTTGCCTCCTCAGTTTCCTGATCTTAACATAATCGAACCTTTTTGGGGTATTTTGGAGGCCAAAGTTCTTGCTAGGTTTCCAACTCCCTCCACAGTTTCTGAACTAAAGACTGCTTGCACGAAGAATGACTGCGTATTCCCTTGAACGTTCTGCATAGCGTTTTGTCCATCCCATGTCGGATACAAGCTGTAATTCAGTGCGAAGGGTGGCCCAATACCCTACTAATAAGGATTTTGTATCGTTTTACAGAAATTCATATTATTTTGTCCACCTCTGTATCGTTTATGAATGTTCTAGATAAGTAGAAGTTTGTCTATATAAATTTATATATATATATATATTTATCAGAATAATATTGGAAATATTTAATTTTTTGAAAATATTTGATTTTTTTTTCTTTTGAAATTTTGGTTGTAAGTCCGAATGTTCGTAAGACGGGACTCACAGACGGGTCATTATAGGGAAACTAACTAACACTAACTAACTTCCTTTTGAAGATCGATATCTCCACTCTAAATTTTTCTTTCTGGAAAACTTGAAAAATTATACAAAATATATTTGTAATCGTGGGCCGGGTAGCTAAGTGGTCAGAGCGCTTGGTTGCGGGTTGGAGGTAGCGGGTTCGATTCCTGGCCTCGACGGAGGTCGGGGATTTTTCCATGCTCCTTTCATCTCCAAACGGGTCCTAGGGTCTACCCAGCCCTCTGTAAAATGGGTACCGGGTTTCTTTCCCGGGACCACCCGACCTCAACTTCGTCCCGTTGGTCCTAAACGCTGTGCTGGGAGCCTGACCTCTTGCGACCCCCAAAAGCCTGTATAGGCTTATCGTGGGGCACTTTAACTTTAACTAGCATTTGTAATCTTTATAACGATCCTTCAAGTTTCGCAGTATGTGAATTCCTTTTATATGAAAAGTAGTTCATAAAACTCCAAATAGTAAATTTTCTTTACGATTCCAGTCGTATTCCAAACTGAATATCTCTTTTAATTGAGATTTCTTATTTTTTTTCTGTTGACTGAGTATCGTTGATACTTGAGGCAATGGTACAATATTGAGTTCATAAACTAGGCCTAACGATCCTCTTATACCAATGTCGTAGCGCCGTTATCTCCAGTAATAGCATGATAAATTTTCTGAAACATGTATCGATTTTCGTTTGTAGCTGGGTGTACAAACGATTCGCTTTTCAATGTAAATAGAGCTAACTCAGCCCTATTTGCTTTTGTGAGTTAAATCTTCACTTTTTTCATTCAGAAACCGGAAGAAACAAGAAGTTTGTGAAGACCTTTCCTTAAAGTTTACGTTTTTTATTCTTCTTTGACTTCTAACTCTTCCTAGAGACAAATAACTCACAAATAGCTTCGGAACCTAGATTTATCTTCTTTGTTTGCTTATGGAAGTACTGTAGTCATGTACTCACTGCTAACTTCAAATTTCAACATTCAGAAATAGAAATTAGTCCACTGTATTTCTATAATTCTTTTTGATTTAGTATCGGCTAAATTGGAATATGCTTTCTCTCACTTGAATTGAAATCATTCTCATGTAAATATTGTGTAAACAGGGAAGTTTTTTTTTAAAAAAATGTTTTGTATCGACCATTGTAAAGTATGAATTGGGGTTATTCTGATTTAACTGAAGCTTATGACGTATCTGCAGAAGAAATGCCGACGAAAAAATACCAGAGCTCTGCCGGGAATCGAACCCACCTCCTCCAACCCGCAGATCATTGGCTGTAAATGTGAACTATCGGCCATATTGGAGACAAACTGACATCTGGCTTATTGGTTGTTAATATCCAGAAATCGCCAAAAGTGGGTCCAGTAGAAATTGGACTGCGAACCAGAGGAGTCGGATCCATTGCTTTGAAGAATCGGTTTTCTTTTCCCTGGTTCATTCTTTTCCGGACATGCTCTAGGCTGCACCCAGCCCTCAATAAAATGAGAACCTATTACGTCTCCGTGACTGAAGGAGGGTGAGGGTCGAACTGAGCTACCGATTTCAACTCAGTCCTCTTAGATTGGAGTAATTACGCTTCTGCGCTCTTTACTACTTGACCTGTTCGTGAGGCTTTCATTAACTAATTAAAAATCGTCAAAATTGTAAGTAGGCCAATTTTGAGATACCCTGTACCTTAGCAAACATAAAAACCATATTCTTGTATTTCCGTAATGAGTATTCGTGTGTATTTGTACCTGCGTGTGCAAGATCTTTGTGTTGCCTTTAGGAAATTAATGCCTGTCCAAATACAATCTCGTGTCTGTCGTTAATTGACCCAATCCATTAGTGAACTGGTAATATAGCAGAGCTCATAAAAAATTGGGTTTTAGTGAAGAGAGATTGTCCCGATGAGCGTTCTAGCCTCAGGAGCAAGGTCGGTAAAAAAAGAAAAAAATATATTGGAATTCTTTTCTTTATATCAATCGATAGCTGGGCCTCAAATTAAACCATTTTGGTTCGAGGCCAACCGCTGGCCACAAGACACTGGCTCTGCGATCAATTTCCCGAATTAAAATGAATCACTTCACAAGTCCAATTGATTTTACCACCAAAGCCAATTTGCTAACCACTACTAGAATATTCAGTAATTATCAACTTTTTGATGTACTTGTTTCAGTGATTTAATAGTTTAACAATTTATATTTATTTTTTTGCAGATTTGTCACACACACACATACAAATGTTTGTAAAATATTCCATTCATCCTTTCTATCTAAATGAATGCATTTTCTCCTTCATAACTTTGGAATCGCTGGATAAAATCTTCCTGAACTTGGTATGCCCATTTAAGGACTACAGACAATCTATTTTAAGCTTTTTCCTTATAGATCCTTTAAAGAAATTTATGCGAGAAAGTCACAAAAATTCTTATAGAAAACATTAGAACCTAAACATGGGATCTCCAACGATATCTTAAACAAAGGATAAGGATACTTAGTAATCCTATTAATGTCTGCACGAGTTTAAGTATAAGTATAATTGGATTCAAACAACTTAAGTATTTGCTGGGGTTTTTTTCCTGCCACTTTCTCTGAGACATTAAGTGAACACAGACTCGAACTCGTATATTTCCCCATTCTACAAATCAATAGGGTTCCAAAATGATATGATTCATGTCTGTCCGATTTGTAGTTTGGACTGTAGGTGAGTAAAGTAGGCTTCTTTCAAGAACGAAATATATGTAAAATATTCGATTTTTGTTTTTGTTATTTGTTTTTTAAGTTTTTGTATAACAAGAAACTGCTGAAAGAATTTAGAGACTCATAGAACCTCCTTAGACAGGACAAGCGGTGTTCAGCCCAAGGACCCGAGCCTATGAGGCGGAGGACGCGCGTTTATAACCTACAGAAATGAATAAAACTTAAAAATTGGTAAACATTTTAACATTTCAGTCAGAATAAAAATAATTAAAAACGATAAGTTAAATAAACACTTAAGGCTTTTACAAGTTGTTTCGTTAATACAATATATTAATACAGATAGGACTAAAAAATATATACGAAAGTATAAAATAAATGTACAGTACATACATTACTTACCTTAATATATTTCGTTCTTAACTTATAGATTCGTTGTATTATTGTAATAAATGACGTCACCGAAATAGCAGGACAAGTGCACAACATATAAACATGGATATAATTGAAAATATCAAAAAGCGGGACTGTATATTGTATTGCCAAACAAAACTTCTTAAAATGCACGTAGGGATCTAAGGGGCTTAAGCCTCTCGAACTCCGAACAAGATTGGCTATTGACAGGTAGCTTTTTTTTCTGATTGGATGTTGGAAAACTCCTTCGGAATATACATATATATAAGCCGGACAGTGAAGTGGAATTTGAAAAAAACAAACAAAAAAAGCAAACTAAGGCAAAAACCATATCACTGTTTCTGTGAAGATACGCCAATTTATCCTCATGTCAGCAGCGACATAAGTGGAAATTACAATAACTAAAATTTAGAAGCAATTTAAAAAACAAGAACGCAATATTCTAAGACTTTGCTGTTTTTTATTCAATTATTACAGTTAGTTTTTAGTTTTTAAGTATTTAAATTTATTTACAAACAATAATAACAATAACAGATGACAGTTATCAAATCATGTCTATTGGTTGGAGCTTAGAAGTTTTAAATATTACTCCCAGATTGATATCCTGCCGCTGTATTAGAACGATATTTCATTATTACATATAGGATCAGGCCCTTTTAAATTTTTGGTGTATTTACACCAGGGGAATTTGCTATCTCCGTGTAACTGAAGCCTGTGTTAATTTACAACGAAAACAGAATTCATGAACCATTCACTTTACTATTGGTTAAGCGACTTTAGGTTGTCCTTGCGTTCACCAAACATAGCAGTGTCTGTGGCGTGTCGTTGAATAATTAATTCCAATCTCTCCATCAGTTAGTTTGTAGAGCAATTCATTGATTATAAAGTTGCTTAATTGCACTAGGCTCATTAATAGAAGTTTGAAAAGTTCCGATTTTTTTTTTTTTTCTGTTGTAATCTTAACTATTCTGGTAATTGATTTTACTTAACCACCATAAACAGTTTTCGACTTATTCACGCCGTAGGATGTTGTGTTGAGAGAATAATTGCGGTAACACGATTTTGTAATTGTCGCCTGTTAATTGTTAATAATTGATGACATTTCTCCTGTTCTCTATCTGTAATTACAGTAAGATAAAATCAATTGTGAATTTTAATGAACTAAATTTATTGTAAACGAGAAGTTCCTTAAAGTACAGTAAGCTATTCCCCTTATTGTTCTTTATTTAATGTTTGCTTTCACAGAAGCTAACATTTTTCAATATGATTATTGAAAATACCGTATTTTCTGATACGGTTTTACAAAAAGTACATGACATCGTAATAAACCAATCAGGTTGTTTCTTTCTCATCTGAGTGCAAATAAAATGGAAGCTTCGTGGACTGAAAGGCTGGAATAGGGCAACTGCGAGGAAAACAAAATGGCCGTCAAATGAAGAGTATTTTAAAACAATTAATTTCTTGTCTTCTTCCTAGAAAGTGAGGCTCATCAAATAACTCGGTCTGTGTGTGTGTGCGTAACTTTTGAAATGGTGGATGGATCTTCTTGAAACTTGGTATGCATATAACAACAGATTATTTGACTTTGAAATTTGAAATTTTTTTCTATAAGGATCCATGTCGAAAAATCTACGTGGAAGGTGATAAAAATTCCCATAGAAAACCATTAGAAATAAAACCATGGTCTAATAAGAAATATTTATTTGCATAATTTATGATAGACATTAAAGCTAATAGGATCTAAACAATTTATTTAAATAATGAGGATTAAATTTATTTTTTTAGAATGCTAAAAATATTATGTTATTAAAAATATATTATGTCTATATTTTTAATGGTTAATATAATAACATTTTTAATGTGATAATGATATTATAATTTAAATGTAGATGTAAACTTTTCTTTATGATTTACGATTTTGAGCGACTTTAAATAAAAATTAAAAAAAGAATCATATCAAAACACCCACTAGTCAATGGATGAGCTAAAAGGATTAATATTCTTTAATTAAGACAATGAATGTTAATAGAAATAAGATAGAAATCCATTGTTTAGGATTTTTATGATTTTCGATGCAGATTTTTGTATCCTTCCCACGCTAATTTCTCGAGAAGCACTCATTTGAAGCAGTGGCGGCTCGTGGCTGTGAAGTTAGGTGCAGAGCTAGTAGGAAAATAATTATATTATAATATATCATAATATATTTATTATAAATTATATATATTATATATAATATATATTATAATATATAATATAAATTATTAAGATAACTTCCTTATTATCCAATTATAATATAATATATCATAATATATATATTATAAATTATATATATTATATCGAGGGCTCTATGACATAAAGGCCTAAGTGACAAAATCTCCATTCAGAGTTATTAAGGGTTTTATGTTTGTATTGCCTTGCAGTTCTATGGAAGTAGCTTTTTATGGAAGCAGAATTCTACCAGTTGCAATGAAATTTTCAGTTAGGTCTCTTTTTCATATGAAAGATATGGTTCTCGGATTTCACTTAAGAAATGTAACTCAATTTTTACAAAAATGTCACTTAGGCCTTTATGTCATAGAGCCCTCGATATATAATAATAGATAATATAAAATATTATAATAACTTCCTTCTTATCTTCGTCTTTCCAACGTGAAAATGATGTTTCTAATAAAACACACACTATATCTTAAACAGGATTCATATTTAAAACAGCACAGCGCTGCGAAACAGGCGCGATCCGAAAGATCTTCATATTGGAAGAAGAGAGCATATTTCTCAGTTGTAACTTCACCTATACGATGCTACACAGCGGGTGACGTCATGGTTGTCATAGCAACCATCGCTTCGGTTTTGCAGCTAAGCTCCGCCCCTGAGGTTGAGAAACTGCATATAAAAGTCTACTTCACTTGGCTCGGTGCCAGAACAAGTCCCGCACCAACGCAACGCGCGGGACTTACAAAATACAAAAATACGTTTCTATTAAAACCAACATACGTGAGAAGGAAAATAAATTTTTCCTTATAATAATTGTTATATTATAAATAAATAATATTGTATTATAAATAATTGGTGAAGTGCCACTTCACCTACTTCCCCTGAATAGCCGCCACTGATTTGAAGAAGATTTCAATATAAGTTAATCGTTTTTAGCCCTTAAATATGCATATTACATTTCAAGCAAACCCATCCACTGGTTATATTAACTGATGGAACACATAAACACACAGGGAGTAATTTGATGAAACTTACTTTCATTGAAAAATAGGCTAAAAATGTTCTTCTAAATTAACGTTTTAGTAACTACCATTAGCAATTATTATTAAAGTATGGCCGATTAAGCATACGAAATATTGTCGTTGGAGGTTGTGAGTTATTAGAGGCTAAAAATGTATTTGCATTGTATAGAATAAACTCTAATGTAATACATGCATCTTTAACAGATGTTGTAATTAGAGTTTGAGACATTAATTAGGGAAAATAGTCTTAATAGGAATATTAATTTGCTCCTTTTTGAAATCCTGATCCCGTAGTAACATCCCAAATAATTATTACCATTAGCAATTATTATTAAAAAACAAACATATTTATAGTGAAATTTAAAAAAATATTAACAGTAAAATATTATTAGTAAAATTAAAAAAACAAACAATTATTACTGAATTAAAAAATATTAATATTAATATATTATTATTAAAATTAAAACGAACTTAATATTAGAGCAGATTTTTGGAATCGATGTCACACTACCATCAATAAGAGTTGAGCAGCAAATAAAAATGTGAGCAAATTTAGGACAAAGTTTCTCAGTTATCAAAAAGAGATTTTTTACAAGATACAGCATCCCGACATCAACTCGGGTTAATAATAAAAAAGTTACATATAATTATTAATAACACAACAAAAAGCAATGTAATGATAAATCTACTTTTATAATCTTTATTTTTATTTTTCCATTCTTTTATAGGAAACTATTGGTTTTGGTGATATTTTTTAATTTTTTCTGATGCCAATCTTATACAGAGATTATTAACATCCCTTCCTTTCTTTCTATTAACAATTTGTTTTTATTAATTTTTTTTTTATCATCAAATTTCAAAAATAATTAACAACAATTCTTAAGGAACAATATATCAAGAAAAAACTGTAAATTGAATGTTAAAAAAAACATGATTTATAATTGAAAATCATGTAATCTTAGATATACTGGTGCTACTAAGCAAAATTTGTATAAAAGAATTAAACAACACCAATTAGTAGTAGCAAAAACTTCTCTACA
>JAFIDM010030692.1:8639-18661 GCA_023159025.1 Thereuonema tuberculata | reverse complement strand
CGCCAGAAACCTGAGAATAAAAATGATGGCAAGATAAACATGAATATCATATATGTTCTTTTAGTTCCTTTTTATTACAGAAAGAGAAATTGTTAAAACAAGCAAAATTATTTACTATTATTTTGATTCATTTGTTAGAATATTAACATTGAAGAAATGAATCAAATATATATTGTCTGTTTCTTGATTCTGAGACAGAATCGATCAATTAATTTTCAATGACTATAGGATATAAAAATACTTCAAATTTAAGTTTAAGTCTATTTTATTGTTTACTTAGGGTGATACAAAATTCCCTATACAAACTTTAAAGGTATGTCAGGAATACAAAAACAAAGCGTATTCATAGTGCGACATAGGCTATGTCTGCAAGTGCAACCTGAATGTGCTAGAAGGTACACTGAGGTTCAGAAATAAAAGACAACAAGTAAGGTAGACATCATGTTTATTAGCCCTATGTTTGCAATCTGACAGTAAGGTGTACACTTACATTTACTTACAGGTTCACCATAGGTGTTCAAAGTCGATTGATCTCGTTTCACACAATCTCTGGAGAAAAATGCGCAAACGTTTGATGATTGGACACAAGTCTTTTCGGAAACCATTCACGATACACTTGTACAACGGCTCGTCCATTTCTATTCACTGCCCCATAGGCTAGGTGCATATCTGCCCTCTCAGCATTAGTGAAGCAATACATCCTATTCTTACAAAGACAACGCCTCAAACGTTCACACTGCCCAACTAATGTGCTGCCAAACAGCACCCTCTAGCACATTCGGTTGGCGTTGAGGACATATCAGTACAGTTCCATATCAATATAGTTTGTGTTTGTATTCCTGACCTATCTTTAAAGTTTGTACAGGGAATTTTGAATCACCCTGTGTGTGTGTATGTATGTATATATATATATATATATAAAACAGCATTTACTACAACAACATGTTTTACTGTAGCAATATCATTTAAACTGACCTCCTTAAGTATACTATCAGACAGACAACACTTATTTAAAGTAGCTTTTAACTGCAATGATATGTTAATGATGTAACAGAATATACTTTTTTTTTTTTTTTTTTTAAATTACCATCAATGAAAAACGCTTGGATATTTTTGAGACCTGCTTCTAATTCTTCCTCACTGGCTTGAACTTCATTTAGGAGCTCAGGTATTGAATACTATTAAAATTTTAGAAATGGAAAAAAATAAAAAGAATTAAATTGATTTCAAAAACATTCTTTTATTTAATAAAATAAGTAAAATTACAATAAAAAGATGGAGGACTAATATTTAATTACAAAAACAATCAATATTAAATTACAGTGTAAGCAAAAGCATCAACAAAGAAACTGGTTTAAATTAGGTAATGTTTCTGAGGTTTCGTGTAATTCCACTTGATTTCAACTTTATTTTTCACCATAACTTATTGGTTTTTCTGATATTTTCATGATAATGATAGCAGAAATTTTTTAAAGAAACTATTACTTCCTTTTATATACAGTAAAATCTGTCAGTTAATCATCCCTTTGTCCAGCGTCAAGTTCACATATACATGCCTGAAATTTGACTGCATTCGATCATACAGTACAATAAATATTTCAGAGAGAGTGAGGTCACATTCGCATAACTTTTATTATTATAATTGTTCTATTTTATCATTAGTTACTGTTGTTAATGTCTTATTATGCCTAATTAATAAATGAAATCATGGGTATGTACAGCACGTACAGTATATAGTGTTTGCTACCCTCTGTGGTTTCAGACATCAGCTTGAGGGCTTGGAGCCTATCCCTGAAGATATGGGAGTCTTACTGTACTTTTGTCATCAGTAATGAGCTATCTCTGCAGATTGTGACCGAGTTCTTTGCAGCTTTCATCATCATTATTGGATGTGATTCAAACGTTTTGATAAATTGTCAGTATCTCTAGTAGGATCACTCCATAAGGTCACCATCTATCCTAACAAAAAAAAGTAAGTAAAGAGAATTGAAGGAGACCATACAAGAGCCAAAGACTGTTACCACCTAGAAAATAAATCTCATCTGGTACCTCTCTGGAAGGAATGCTAGAATAGTTTGCACAATAGTCTTATTTGATGCAAGTAGGTTTATCCTTGAAACCAATGGATAGATATGAAAGTGATGTTGAATAAAGATAGCCTATTTCTCACTAAGCATATAGAAGAGTGACAAGTCTTGCAATATCATTACATAATCAGACAATTTCACATTTTATTGCATTTGAAACCTAGAAGATATATCATTTTTAACAGAACAACCATTCATCATTTCAACAGAATTTATATTTCTGTAAATCTGCCTTAAAGACCATTCAATGCTATCATATCTGTCCTCATTTGTGTTCAATACTCAATATTTTGATGCACACCCTAAATATTTATTTATTTATTTATTAGTGAAATTGAGAAAATTTGGAATTTATTACTTTATTATGGGGACTTTCAATATACAAAACAAACATCTTATACATACTATATAAATGCATTCTAACCACCTACTCATATTTACCCGTTTCTCGTTATTGTCTTTTTCATATTCTCGACCGCTGTAAGGGTTTAGTTCTAAGATTTCTTGTAATTTCTTGAGTCTAGGTTTACAAGATCGAAGTTCAAAGTATTTGTGATGAATTGCAGCAATCTAATAGTGGAAATAAAATGAAAGCACAGATAGATTTCTATAAATGCAAACTATTAAAATTGTAAAAAATAATGAATATTGTAAATTAAAAATAAATAAATGTTAAAAATTGAAACCATATAAAAGTAAAACAGTAGTGCAGTGAAATATTAATTATCATAATCAGTTTTAACTAAACAGGAATAGAATCAATGAATTCTTTAATTCCAAAAGTAGAAATAACTTAAACAATCAGTTACAGTTATTAAATTGCTAATTTTAAGTTAGTAATTTTAATATTTTCTTTACATTCACAGATTTGCTTTGCAGGAATATCTTTTGCATAGATTTAAAACTTTCAAAACATCCATATACCTTTTGGAAACTATAGTGAATCAATTATTTATTTATAAGGAATAAATAAATATTATTATTATTTTGGTAAAGCTTTAATTGTATTTAAAATAAGTGGAACGATGGAAATTTAAATATTAAAATATTTTGTGACGTCAGAATCTGATTGGATAAAATGAGAGAAGCAAGCCTCAATCTGGGTCTCTCTCTCTCTCTCTCTCTCTTTCACTGACGAACGAGCGTCTTCCATTTCTATCCGTTGGTCACGGAGTTCCGTTGTTCTCATTTTGGTTTGAGAAATTATTCTTGTTAGTATTAATGAAGTTAAGGTGACTTCGGAACATTAAACAGTTTTGTATTAACGTTGCGAATTACTAGAGGTCGTATCCATCGACTAATGAAGGAGTGACGTGGGATTCGTCATCGAGCGGCGAACATCATCATTACGTTGGAATGAACTGCGGCGGGAGGTTCGATTTGCCAGGCGAAGGATTCGTTGAGACGGCAGAGATGTCTTACCTTCAACAGCGTAGAAATTAAGCAACGCACTCAAATTTACTGTGAGTAACGAACTTTTATTTATTCATTGTCCATTGAGGGATACAGAAAGAAGAATTGAACTTATCTAATTGACAAGCCGAGAAGTTAGTGGAAAATACCACACGTTAACGAGAAAAGGCGGAACAGTGAACGGAACTTAATTATTAATCTTTAGTCGATATTTTGAGAGAACAGAAGTAACGGAAATAATTATTGGTCACATTTGTAAAGCAATTCAAGTTAATGAAATTGAATCGTGAGAAATATGCAAGTGAAGTTATTCTGGTTATATTATAAGGCTCAACTAGAAGTGAAGTAATAGGCAACTATTTAAGAGATAAATTATAGTAGATCAAATTATCTATTGAAGGGAAATTTAAAGATAATTTGAAATGGAACTTTAAGTTATTCTAATCCGAAGAAATTAGTTGACGTCATTTTGTGCGTCGCAAGAAATTAAATAACTAAAGGAAATTAGTTATGTACTTTTGAATGAGTTATTATTCACACATGGAAAAAGCCTATCGTGTAGATTCATATAAGTGAAATGGGAACATTATTCAATTAAGTTACACAAGTGAAAAAGGTGAACTATTGAAGTACAAAACGGAAAGCAGTAATTGTGAACTTTTGTGGAACTGTTGTTTCCTGAATTGGAAGAACTATTATAATTAGGCGACGATTTCTAAATATGAAATCTTAGCATTATGTATTGCTCTGCTAAACCAGTAATTGGGATTTGGAATAAGTTCAAGCTATTGATAATTATTTTAATTGTTCAAATTAATCAACTACAATCAATTGGTTGATTGATTTATAGAAAATAATTTTAAAGCTTAATAATATTAATTGTGGAAGTTATACTTCCTACATTTATTCCACCAAAATCCTACAGAAACCCAATATGGTTCTTGTCTGAGTACAACAAACATTCA
The DNA here is from genome assembly GCA_023159025.1 of Thereuonema tuberculata. NCBI lineage: Eukaryota > Metazoa > Arthropoda > Chilopoda > Scutigeromorpha > Scutigeridae > Thereuonema > Thereuonema tuberculata. The sequence continues at coordinate 14,196 of JAFIDM010030692.1, read as the reverse complement.
ACTGCAGAGCCATGAAAGCTCTTTGTAACTTGGTACATATGTATTTTATGTAATTTACCAGGATCAACAATGGATGAAGATTATCTTCTTGTTTGCATGAAACTTAATAAGAATTTCCAAACTTCAAAAAACAGAAATAGTTTATATTGGGAAGCACAATATCAAATGGGTTAAAAGCACCCAATTTGTGCAGCCATTGGATACCTAACTATCTACCTACTTCATACCTTATCGTGAATTGAAAAAAAAGGAGGGAAAGACTGAAAGGATGTGAAGAATTTAATTAAAAACAAAAAAATGGCACTAATTTACACGTAACACATTAGTTTCTTTATTGAAAATAAAGTGTCAAATGGTAAAACAGCAAAGAATTAGAAATTAACAGATAAGAAGGAAAGAATGAAGAAATTCTCTCTTCATTCTTTCCTTCTTATCTGTTAATTTCTAACTGCTGTTTTACCATTTGACACTTTAGCATTTACAAGACCCGAAAGAATAGATAGTGAATAGACATGAAGAGGAAGTAACAAACAAAACAAAAAAGCACCAAAAGTGAATAAACGAGAAAGCACGTTTAACAGGTTTCAAATGATAGAAAAAATATAAATCATGATCAATCAAAAATGCAGTGGAGATCCTTCAAACGGACATCTAAAATTTCATACCCAGCTGGCAACGAAAGTGTGAATAGATTAGATAAACAAATTAAGACATCAGGACAGCAGTACAAACACTAAGTCAATGAGAGATAAAGATATCAGGTTGGTGAGCACAACTATGAGTTTGAGGAGTAAGAATAAATGCCTGGCACAGCCAAGAAGAAATGATAGAAGTGGAAACCCACATCAATAAAAGCCAGTTTGCACAGGTATTAAGAAATTAATCTAACCAGGCACACTCAAGGGGGAAGAGAGCCAGCACGAAAAAGTCACAAGATGCAGGATGAATAAAGTGACCAGACACACTTAATAGGAGTTAAGGGAACAAATCTGAACAGGATAAGCTAGATACTCTGATGTTATGGCAAAAAGGATAAGATAACTCAAAGCATAAAAACTGTTAAAATGCTCACCTGATAGAAGATAGGAGGTAATAGATCCGATGAATAATCATCATCATCATCATTATACAATAAAAATATACTGTAACTTTAGAAGCTGTAAAGAGTTGAAGCACAAGAGGGCCAGATTAAAGAATGGAAAAATATTTTTTTAACTATTGTCCAAAGAGTTGATCAGTTAAGTAATCTGAAAGATCAGATAATTACAGGCATAAATAATGAAATCATGCTGTAAAACCCGATAGACATATTCCAAAATGAAGTCCACCACAGCAAAGCTAAACCTGTCATTAACATTTCATGCTTCAGGATAAACAGTTCCTGGGTTATTCCGGTTACTATGCTTTAGTAGTAATGCATAATGGTAGGTTTTATCCTCTTAAAGAGTCTGATCTTTAGATCTAAGTTATATCGAAATAGACAGGAAGCTCAAATTGGATGGACTATATCTTGCATTAAAATGCCACTTTCCCAGGATAAATAGTTCTGCATTATCAACTTAGAAGGATGATCATGCAATTTTAAATTAAAATGTCATTTGTAAAAATGTTCTGTTCTAACCTTCTTTTCCTCTACAATGTATGTATATGCATGTAACCAAATTAAAATAAATTTATGCTTCCCATGTAAATAAAAATATACACTCATGTTTGGTGAAAATTGCAACACTATGAAGGAATCATCAGAATGGAAGGAAATTTATTACACACATTACTAATCTTCTTCTTCTTCTTCTTAGCCTGGTTCGGTCCACTGCAGGACATAGGCCTCCCCCAATTTCCGCCACCTTCTTCTATCTTTTGTCTCTCTCCACCATCTTGCACCCCTGAATTTCTGTAGGTCATCTCTCCATCTCTTTTTTGGGCGTCCTCTTTTTCTCTTTCCATTTCTTGGCTGCCATTCCGTTAGTAATCGAGTCCATCTTTCATCATTCATTCTTCCCAAATGTCCTGCCCATCTCCATTTAGAATTTTTTATTTCTTCTATAAAGTCTTTGATTCCTGTTTGTTTCCTTATAGCTTCATTTCTTATTTTGTCCTTTATAGTTATATTTAGCATTCTCCTTTCAAGTTTCCTTTGTGACACTCTTAATTTCTCGCATTGTCTTTCTGTGGTGTTCCAAGTTTCACTGCCATATGTGAATACAGGGGTAATACATATGTCAAATATTTTTCTTTTCAGACATATTGGGAGATCACCTGTAAGGTATTCCTTAAGTGTCCAAAAGGCTCTGTTACCTTGAACAATTCTTCTATTGATTTCTCGATCTTGTCTATCCTTGAAGCTTACAATCTGTCCAAGGTAGATGTATTCATCTACATTTTCAATTTCTTTGCTTCCTAAATATATTTTTTCTCCTTTATTATTCTTTTCCATATATTTTGTTTTATCAAAGTTTATTTTAAGTCCAACCTTAGAACTTTCCCACCATAGTTCATTTATCATGGTTTGCATTTCTTGGTTCGATTTTGCAATAAGGACAATATCATCTGCAAATCTTAAATGATTTAAAAATCTGCCATTTATGTTTAGTCCCCTTTCTTCCCATTTTAGATTTTTAAATACTTCTTCTAGTATAGCGTTGAATAGTTTTGGAGAAAGTGGGTCTCCTTGTCGAACTCCTCTTTGTATATTAAATGGTGAACCTAGATTTTCCAACTTTATTGAAGCTGTTGCTTTTTCATAGATTTTATCAATTATTCTGGCGTATTTTCCTTCAAGTGTTTGTTTTATTATTGCTTGGTTCATCTCATTGTGATGTATTGAATCAAATGCCTTTGTGTAGTCTACGAATACTAAATGAACATCATTCTGATATTCATTTGATTTTTCTATCAGCTGATTAATTGTGTGAAGATGATCGATGGTGGAAAACTTTGATCTAAAACCTGCTTGTTCAACTGGCTGTGCTTCGTCTAGTTTCAATGTTAGTCTTTTTAGGAGTATTCTTCACATTAAGAAAGGAGATAAGAAATGATATCAGGTCTTTCAACTTAAATAAAATAAAAGAAGTTATTGAAAACAATAAATCTTTAAAAGTAACTAGGAAGAAACTTAATAGAAGACAAAATTGGATGCCTTGTCTAAAAAACACAAAAGGTGAGATAATATATGATAGAAAGGGAATTATGAACATTTGCGAAAATTTCTATTCAAATATATACCAAGACGTACAAATTGAACGAACAAATGAAAAGTGCAATGAGGAAATCCCAAAAATACTGCTTGATGAAGTAATAGACATCATTTCAGAATTGAAAAATAACAAAAGTCCTGGTCAGGATGGAATATTAGCGGAGCATTTAAAAGAAGGTGGAGAAATACTGTGGAAATCCCTAACAGACTTGTTTAATGAAGTAATAGAAAAAGAAGAGATTCCAGAGCAATGGAATAATGCTGTTATTGTTCTCATCCATAAAAAAGGGAATCGAGATGATATAGATAACTACAGACCCATTAGCCTCCTATCTCAAGTTTATAAACTATTCACATTACTAATAGTGATACAAATAAACGATTAAAGTTTCAGAGCAATGCAACAACAGTACTTGCAAAAATGTCAGTATGGTATAAAGCCTCCACGAGCTGCAATAACAGCTGCTATATGCCACGGCATCAAATCAAACAGGCCTTGAATGTGTTCCTGGGATACTGCCTGCCAGACTGCTTCTATCCAAGTCCACAGTTCATCAGTACTGGTTGCTGGATGACAATGACGGGCTAGGTGCCGAGTGACCATATCCCAGACATGTTCAATGGTAACATATCAGGAGAATATGCAGGCCAGGGAAGAAGGGCTGTTTGTCTTGCTTCGAAGATGGTCTGGACAATTCTGGCAATAAATGGTCAGGCGTTGTCTTGTTGGAATATGACTGCAGGAATGCGCTGAAGGAAGGATACAATTTCAGTCTCCACAACTTCCCTGATGAAGCGGTTGCTGTTGCATGCCCACAATTCGTAGCAGCCAAGATCACCTATGATACCCAACTGCTCCCCAAACCATCACACCTATTTCTAGGTCTAGGCATGCGCCATCATTTGCATATAATACCCTGATTTACATTTCCTGCAAGTTTCACTTCATTTGCATGTTTCCTTCATGGTGTTGCATTTTTTACAAACGTGAGTATACATACATATATATTTTACCTCTGTCGTTGATAAATCTTTTTCACCTTCCTCAGCTATGTCTTCAGGCCAGATTATTTCAGGCACAAGAAGTAAGGAGTTCGATGTCTCTGCTTCTTTGATTTCGTATGTTTCATTCTTTGTACAGAGAACAGCATGATCATTTGGATGGCCTCGAATAACAAAACTGTAAAAGAAATTTAGATAGTTATAGTTTGAACATCATCACTAAATTAACTTAACCTAACAGTTAAAAATCTTTTAAACAGAATCAAGTAGCATAATAATAATAATAATAATAAAGGTAAATTTAAAAAAATAATACTTGTGCTTGACATGCATTTTCAATAAATGAATTTCTCATTCAATTCTCAATGTTTTATATGCATGTTTTTGATGCCGCGTAGCTCAAAATTCACTGTCAATGTAATGTTATGTATTCAGATTACAAAATAAATTCAAGATATACTGAAAAATTCCATGGAATGAAAAACTGTAAAATTCATTTCACATTATATTAAAGTTCAAAAATAATATGGTTATCTTGACTGCATTTTGCAGCTTCTGTACCTTCTGTAAGAATCAGAAGCCAACTTAATTAATAATTTAACTTTTGAGAACTGATTTGGCTGTAGATAAGTCGTTGCAGGAATATCCAGTAGAGGTAAAACAAAAGGAATCTGAACTGCTGCAACAATCATGGATAACATATAATGTTACTATAAACTTTCTCTTTTATGAATAAAACAGAATCATGAAACATTAGCCAAGTATTCAGTGATTTGTGAAAAAGATGCAGATTTTACCTAAAAAGATATGTTTTATGATATTACCATAATCGACAGATTAATTCTTATGAAATTAAGTTTTGGATTCGATTCCCAAAATGTTCAGTTTTCATGAAAAAAAAATTGAATATTTGACCTTTTAATGTAAAGTAGGCTTTTTAACTATACGACATATAGTTTATTATTAAAGACATAAACAAACAATAAGCATTTTATATGATAACGAAAAATACTTAAACTAAGGCTTCAGCTGAAAAAAATGAAAATAGAGAACCAGGCAGCATTTAACATCCTTCATCCATATTCCAACTATCTTGCTGGCTACTTGAGATTAGATGCTATTAACATATGCCATTATTCATAGTTTGGTCAGTATTTCTACTTACACTGGAACATTGCTGGTAATGATGGAGTAAGTGCTTACACATGACTCAAGAGCTTTGATTATAAAGAAAGAATAGTCTCTGGAGTCATATCACAACTATCTGAGGAACTGAAAAGGCTGAATAATAAAAGTAAGTCTCTTTTCAAACAACAGTTGACTGGCAATCACTCTTATGAAGTCCCTCTTCACATTATT
>JAFIDM010030691.1:0-18664 GCA_023159025.1 Thereuonema tuberculata | reverse complement strand
TCACTTCCTATTTTGGTCAATTCTGGATTGGCTAGAAAAAAATCTATCCCTAGCATTGTCATTCAGCGTTATACCAACTAGACCTCCTTGGACTTTCAGCTTTCTGTTTTGATGCTCCAGTGCTTCGTCAGCACCCAACGCACAAAATGGCAATGAACTTCTATTGACCACCCATTTCCCTTCTACAAAATGCTTCCAAACGCCTGGATCTGTGGACTTGAGAGTATCCATGTCAGATAGCTACAAACTAATCATCCGTGCATAATGTTGTCTATTCAGTGCAAAAAAATACTTATTGAATTTCTGCAGGGAGACCAACCCAAGCATCCAGTCGCAAGTTCGGACTGCTCTAACGAAGCATAACATTGTCTGCACCATATCAATATAAGTACATACTAATTTGAAAACTGGTTCCTTCGTCTTCCGTATCATGCAAAATTCTTCCAACTTTTCCATGACTTTCTTTTCTTTAATAGCAGAGGCCAAATTGTTGTGTGCCTCTTTCAGTTTGTCTTGATTTTTATTGTCCAGTTCTTTGAGAACATTTAAAACAAATGGCCTCAAACTTTCTAACACTTCAGGGTTTTCAATCTCATATTCATCATATAGCAGAAACGACAGTGCAAAAAGTGTAGTTATGTGAGCTTGAATAGCTCTCCTTACATGCTTTCCTTCTATGATTTGTTTCATTGTTGCTCCTGAATACAAATCGCATTCCATCCACAATTCGGGTATACCACTCCCCCTTATGAACTGTCCAATTGAGCGGAATAAAGCTATTACTATATGAAGTTCTCCCGATTTTAGGATCCATTTGTCCTTGCAGTCATCTCGTGCCATTTCCAGCTGTTTAAGTGGTTTAAATAGAGCCATGTCTACTGTAACGACAACTTTCTTTTTTAGAAAAATTGTTTAAATACTATTAATTACAAATGTTATTTGTGATTTAAATACATTTGTTTAAAATTTCCTCATAGGACTTCCGGTTATCAAGGTATAGGCAAAAAAACCTATTTCATCTGGCGGCCATTTTGATTTTTCATTAAGGACAGATTTGTGGCTAAAGGTTTGCACTTACGAGAAAAGTAGTAAGGACAAATTTTGTAGAGAATGTTATGAGAAACAAATTTGGTCCTATGAACTTTTGTCGTAGGACCAACGATTCTAGTGATAGAGGCACAAATACATTTCGTGTGGCGGCCATTTTGTTTTTTGTCGCTACGACGCACCTGCACGATTTTTGAAATGACCATCATCCAAAACCTCATTCTAGACACTATAATGAAGAGAATGAGACCATCCCCACACTTGTATCATCAACTAACCCACGGAAGCCAATTTTTGTACATTTGACCACAGACTATATGGTACGCTTCAATTTTCTCTGGAGAGTGCTGTAGTTCAAGAGTTTCAGCTATTTTCTGTAATGTATTAGATAGATTTTCATTATCATGCTCTTCTACTCCTATTATTTCAATATTATTTTTTCTTTGTTGTAGTTCCAGTCTTTCAACTGTAATTTGCAGTTGTTTTATGCATTCTTTCTGTTCATTATTTTCTTTTTCTATTTTTTTCATATTTTCATTCAATTCCTTTTGATTTTCTTGGTATTTGTTTGATTTGGTTAATATTTCTTCATATTGCTTGTTAATGAAGTTGATAGATTCTCTAATTTCAGTTAGTTCTTTTAAAATGGAATGTCCCAATTCTTGATTAATGTCCTTATTGGTTGAAACCATTACTTCGTTGTGGGTGATTGGTAGGTGGAGAGATTCTTGTTGACTTATATTTATGCTTGTTTCTTCCTCTATATTCTTCTCATAATCCATTTTTTTACTTCTAGTTGTTATTCTTTTACATTTATCGCATTTCCAAAATCTTCTTTTTGATGGAGTAGCATTCTCTATTGCGTCACCTTCCTTTAAACAGGCCATGTGCTGTTCTGAACCACACGCCATGCAACGAAGTTCTTCATTTTTCATTAACTTGTGACAGCTACCGCACTTAATTTTTAACTTGGCATATTCACTCATTGTGCTTTTTTAGTTTTATATTTAAACAATTTTACAGTAGACTTTGATAGTTCAAAATTTAGTTCTTAGTGGATTATAGTGGAACTTTTTTGTTAGATATAAATGTGATTATTTAGGGAGCGAGAAAACTGCACGTCTTACCTGTGTGACGCATGCGCTCCTTATATATACTCCTATAATTAAATTTTGATAGTTCAAAATTTAGTTCTTAGTGGATTATAGTGGAACTTTTTTGTTAGATATAAATGTGATTATTTAGGGAGCGAGAAAACTGCACGTCTTACCTGTGTGACGCATGCGCTCCTTATATATATATTCCTATAATTCCTATAATTGAGAAAAACAATAAAAATCTAAAATCAGACAACCAAAAAACTGGGGAGGACAATATTTCAGAACCTATTATAATAGAGTTGAGCCTAAATAACAATAGAATTTTAGAGAACAAAAATCCTAAATATAGCATTCAAAATTTTAACACACCTAATAAAAACAAAAAACAAAACCAACATGACAATAAGACAGAAAAGATAAAAAATTCAAGCATAAAAATAGCATTTATAAATGCAAGGGGAATTAGATGTATTAATGGGAGATCAAGACAAAAATTCATTGAGTTAGTGGAATTGTGCAAACAACTAGATATAAGTATTTTGAGCTTAGCAGAGACATTTTTAAGAAATGATGAAACTCCAAAAGATTTAGCAGGAAAAGATTATAATTGGGTAGGGATTAACAGAAAAGACGGAGATAAGAAAGGAGGAGGGGTAGGATTCCTAGTATCAAACAAATTAAACACAGAAATAATCCCCAGATTAACAGAAGATAAGGAAACTAATGCTGAATCCTTCTTCATAAGAGCTAAAGCTAAGAATGTTAATATGATACTGGGAGTAGCTTATCTGTCAGTACAAGAGACTCCAAACGGAAACTGGAACAAGAAAATTATGAATGAGATCACAACAATAACAGAAAAATATCAACATGAAAAATTACTAATAACAGGAGATTTTAACGGCCATTTTGACGAACTCAGAGAACCACTTGATAGAAACGCAAAATTACTCTCAGAATTAATAGATAAACGAAATCTTAAAATAATGAATTGGGAAAATATAACTAAGGGCAAAAATACTTGGGAGAAAGGGGAATCAAAATCGATGATAGACTACGTAATAAGTAATGAGAATCTGAGCGAACAAATATATAGTATAGAGATTGATGAAGAAAACACATATGACATTGACAGTGATCATAAATTAATAACAATTAGATTAAACAAAGAGACAAATAAAAAACAAAACATTAATCAAATGAAGAAAAACAAACAGAATAAATGGAACATAACGGAAAAAACCGATTGGGAAAAATTCAAAACACACCTAACGAATAATATAAAACAGAAAGAAATAATGCTAGAGAAAGTCGCAAATCAACCAGAAACATTAAATAAAATATTATCGGAAATAATCATTGAAACAGCCAAAAACCAAATAGGATTTAAAAATATTAGCAGAAATAAATTAGTCGCCTGGTGGAATAAAGACATTAAATTGGCAATAAAAAACAGAAAAGAAGCAAATAGACAATGGAGAAGTTCCAGAAAAAAAGGGGAAACAACTGAAAAACAAAACATTTTGAGACAAGATTATCTACAAAAGAAACAAGATGCACACAACCTCGTGAATGAATTAATAAAAAAATATAATGAAAACTTAAAAAACACAATTAAAAATTCAGGTAAAGATGCATCCAAAGTTCTCTGGAAATATGTAAAAAATATGGGTAGGGAAAATGAAGTAATACCAGAAGGACTAATAAATGACAAAAACATAATGATAGAAGACACTGTAGATATAAATAATCTAATGACATCATTCTGGGAAGAGGCTAATAAGTCAAAACAAAATGTAACTCCAATAATAAAAAATGATCAAAAAATTAAAAAAGGTAAAATAACCTCAAAAATAAGTATAAAAGAGTTAGAACAAAACATAAAAGATTTAAAAAACAATAAAGCAACTGGGCTAGACCTAATAGCTAATGAATTCATTAAATATGGAGGAGAAAAACTAAACAAATGGATTAAAATATTATATAACAAAATAATAGAAACAGAAATCATTCCACAGGAATGGAAACAAAGCGAAGTAAAATTAATCCATAAAGGACAAAAAAAGGAACTGGAAAAATTGGAAAACTATAGACCTATAACGATCATTAGTAATCTCTGTAAACTGTTCACCAAAATACTAACCAACAGATTGGATACAATAATGGAAAACAGCAACATATTAGGAGAATTACAGAATGGATTCAGAAAAGATAGAAGAGCTTCAGACAATTTATTTGTACTCACTGAAACCATAGATAAATATAAAAATTCAAAAAAAACCGCTTTATATTGCCTTCTTGGATATTAAAAAAGCTTATGATACGGTAAGTAGAGAAGGGCTCTGGAACATATTACAAAAGAAAAATCTTGATGGCAAATTTATCAGATTGATTCAAAATATTTATAAAGACAGCAAGTTGAAATACAAGCTCCATAATTGGGAATCAAATTGGATACAATCGGAAATAGGAATGAAACAAGGGTGTACTTTGTCACCAAAACTATTCAACATAATAATGAGTGAATTAACGTTTAGACTCGAAAAGAGCAACTTGGGTATCCCAGTTGGGAATGAAACCCTGCCAGGCTTATTGTTTGCGGATGACATTGTTCTATTCTCAGATAATAAAAAGGATTTACAGAGCCTACTAAATACGGCAGGAAGCTTCGCAAAAGATTTTCAAATGGAATTCAATTGCAACAAAAGCGAAGTAATAAATTTTAATGTAGTTGAGAAAAACTACTGGCAAATTAATAATCGGGAAATTAAAGAAACCAATGAATACCAATACCTAGGAATATTAATAACAAATGAGGGACAAATCTTTAAAAAACATACAAACAACACAATAGCTAAAGCAAATAAAATAAGTGGATGGATAAGGAACATATGTAATAAAAGCTACAATAAAGTAGAACTAGGTAGAATATTATGGAAATCATTGGCTGTGCCTGTTCTAACATATGGTAACGAAACTATAATTAATACAGAAACCGAACTTCAAAAATTGACAAATATCCAAAACACATTTGGAAGAAAACTAATAGGAGGGAACAATTTGACACCTACTACGGCAGTTCAAAGTGAAATGGGGTGGTCATCGTTCTCTAGCAGAGAAGCTTCAAGCAAATTAAAATATCTGGGGAGGTTGACTTTCATGAATAAAAATAGATGGTCTAGAAAGGTGTTTGAAAATACAACAGAAAAAAGCAAATGGATAGATAAATTAGAATATTTAGCAGAATATTATGAAACAGAAGAAATTAGAATAAACATTGAATCGGAAAAAAAATGGCACCATCTTATTAATAAATGTGTAAAAAGTACAGAATTAGAACTATTCGTTGATTCTATTAATAAATACAAAACTTTACCATTAGGGTTTAAAAATAAAAGGGCTCCGCTATATCAGGATATTTATGATAATTCCTATGGAAGTTCTTTACTTTTCCAGTGCAGAACGGGATCATTGGCGCTAAATAAAAGAACAGAAAAATGGTCTGAAAAGGGGCCAATATGTTTAAATTGCGATAAAAATGAAGAGGAATCTCTAAAACATTTCATCTTAAGATGTCCATGCTTCGGAAAAGAGAGAACCGAACTCTTAAAAAATATTAACATAAACCCAAATAACTGGGAGGAGGATGAATTACTGGATCACATATTAGGATTCAAGGGAAAATTAGATCTGAATAAAATTAAAAACTTCTTAAAACTTGCTTGGATTAAGAGAGAAACTCTAATAAATCCTTAGGGTATCCTGTATGAACAGGAAGTGCGTTTTAAAGCATATCCCTATAAACATACATACATACATACATAATTCTTCAAGATAGGATTTGTTAAATTATAATCATTTAAGTTATCTTATGACAATTCAAAATTAAATCCTTTATTTGAGGAAGTTTTGAGTTTGACTCGATAACTGTCATCTATTTAATTTTTAATTTTTTATTTATTTTTATTTTTATTACTTTACTTTATTTACTTTATTATTTTACTTTTACAAAAAAGTATAAAAAAACTTAAAAAAAGCAAAAAGATATATTATGTAAAAGAAATTAAAAAAAGATATAAAATTAAAAAAACTTAAAAAAGAATATTTAAAATAAGAAAGAGCAAATTTCTCTAAATAATGCGTTTTAGCGATTTCCAAATTTAGTTTAGTTTCAAAATTTAACACCAGATGCCGCTGATGAAGTGAATGTAATTAGAAGCCGTACATTCACAGAAACAGTTTTCTGAAATTTGTATTGGGATTTTAAGTTTCAGATAACTATCCGGCTTGACTATATGTTTAGTAATATAAGTTAATTTTATTCTTATATTCTTTACGCTCTAAATTTCTAAATTGCAAATGATTAATTGAAATCTTTGCATCGCTAAACTCGAAATTATGCATCATTCGAGTTTGGCCATCCAATATATATATCAAACGGCGAAATTATTAATTAATAAACAAAGAATTCTGGAAAGAGGATCATGTCGTGACTTGATACATCCCTCCCTCTTGCGCCCTGTGCACACGCGTGCACAAAGATATTTTTGTCTCGCAGGTCATTCTCAAGTGTCGGTTATATTGAGTAGTGTCAATAAGGGGGGGGGGGGCGGCATTTGAAAGGGAGGGGGCGGCATTTTTCAGTTCTCGCCTAGGGTGGCAGAACACCTAGAAACGGCTCTGGCTGGATATCTAACAAAAATAAAATTAAATAAAATAATGTTAAATGGGGGGAGGGTATTTGGGCTACTTAAAGTGGGATAAATGGAAGTTCAGATAGTACAGGGGATGTCTTTATCCTTAGGTTGAATGCCACATTGATAAATGGTTTTAACTGAAATGGAATCATTGTAACAATCAGGATCTGTTCATATAAATAGAGACTCATGACATTTGCGAATGAAATGATTAGATTCATGATGAATAACGAAAGGTTTTTCCAAGTCAAGGGAATGTCCACTTTCGCGAACATGAAATGCAGTTAATAATAGAAACCGGCAATTCTCAGAGTGTTGGCGTGTTGCGCCATCGCACCCCTAATCCTTTCCCTTTCCATTTGAAATTATTATTATTATTATTATTATTATTATTATTATTATTATTATTATTATTATTTTGTAAAAGTTTCAAACCATGGGTTTCCCCAGCAAAGACAATACGGCGGGCCAAGGACCAAAGCACATATTGCCAAATGTAAAAAAAAATGTAGAAGAATGATTTGGGATGTGTGGTTGTGTCCATAACTTTCCTAACTATGTGTGTTGTGTTGAGTACCACAGCCTTCTGCAGTTTTGCATAAGTGTTTTTGTGAAGTCCTAGTGTGCTGAGACTGTGATGCAAAGTATGAGGCACCTGAACAGTGGCGGACAGGACGATGGATACAACACGTACTCGGTCCTGCCTCCACTGCTTCTGGAGCTCGTGTGCTGGAGCGGTATATTTACTGATCTTGTCTGTGTTAGTTTTCTGCATTTTCTCGCTGACAGGCACTGCAATATCAATGAGATAGGTCTGTTTGTTGACCTTATCAACAAGTGTGATGTCAAGTCTGTTGTGATGTATGGTTTTGTCTGTGTGAGTGGGGCGGTCCCAGTACAGCTAATTATTATTATATAACATATGACACAGTACAACGACAACATCTTTGACTGGATTAATTGAGCAATTCAAGTCTCACCCAGAGACCTAAGAATTGTCCAAGTATCTTCGCAAAATATAAGCAGTTCCTAGTAATGATGTTTTTTGCAGATCTGTTATTGAAATCTCATGAAGTTCCAAGCTATTAAAGTGTTTTACAAATTCCTTAGACAAAGCACCAAGAACACCAATAACTATAGGTGTTACAGTGGCACGTTTGTTCCACAAATGAGAAATTTCAATTGTCAGATCCCTATATTTTCTGATCTTTTCCAGTTCTTTCTCAGCAATTCGTGCATCTCCAGGTATTGCCACATCTATTAGAAAAACATCTTTCCTCTCTACAATTGTTATGTCTGAAGTGTTGTGTTCCAAATGACGGTCGGTTTGAATTGTGAAGTCCCAGAGGATTTTGGCCTCATCATTTTCTAGCACCTTTTCAATAGAATGTTCCCACCAGTTTTTGGAAACTGGGAATTGATATTTTTTGCATAAATTCCAGTGAATAATACTGGCTACTCTATCATGGCGTCTTTTGTACTCAGTCTGAGCAATTTTACTACAACCACTGATAAGATGGTCAATAGTTTTATCCTTCACTTTGTATAATCTATTATTATTATTATTATTTTGTTGTTGATTGATTGATTTGTTGGCATTGTTGTCCTTTAAATTTGCAGTTAAATGTGACAGTCATATTCAAATTGTACATCTCACTCCTGAGGGGATTCACGAAGATTCACTATTTCCGGTTCTCTGGCGTTCTTGCTCATGCCTACACTGACGATTACGGTTGGTCAGTTGCCGGTCTGAAGTTCCTGACACCAGAGGACATTGGGGGACAGCACATTTGCATTCATTTGTCATTGGTTAAATTTCTTATTATAAGCAGCTTGTATCTTGTGGGAATTTCACTTGAAAAAGATCGGCAGGTCCGATCGAACCCTGGTCGAGATTTTAATGTACTTTTATTTTTTTTTAATTATTGCGTATCTGGCGTTTTTTAAAAACTATACCTTAAATGAAAACTTTTTATTTTAAATAAACTATTGATTTGATATAAATTCTTATATCAAGTGGTTGAACATTAAAGCAGTTTTATTTACTTTATTTCAAACAGAATTTTTTCTACTGTCTCACACATGGTCTGGTGCCTCACACATTGCATCACAGCCTCAGCACACTAGGACTTCATAAAAACACTTATGCACAACTCCAGAAGGCTGTGGTACTCAACACAACACGCATAGTTCGGAAATTTATGGACACAAGCACACATCCCTAACTATTCTTCCAAACTTTTTTTTTTTTTTTATTCACTTGGCAATATGTGCTTTGGTTCTTGACCCGCCATATTGTCTTAGCTGGGGAATCCCATGGTTTGAAACTTTTTCGATATAATAATAATAGACCAAAAAAATAAAAAAAAAAAATCCCTTTGAAGTTTAAAATTTAGTTGCATTCGATGTTTATCGTTGTTTCTTTCCTTTTGTGTGTTAAATGATTGTTGTTTTCCAAATAACCATATTTCTGACAAATAGCGAACTTTTGAAACCACGAATTCTCGCTTTCGTTTTTTCGCCTTTCTTTTTTTATTCAGATATAGTTCAGGATGAATTCCATGAATTCTGGTAGGATAATTACTTTTTTATTTTACAGATTTTATTACTGTATGCATATAAATTTCCAACTTCTTTTATTGTTTACCATAGTAATATACTGGAAACTGTTTAATGATAGCATAAGATTGAATGTCTCAAAGTTGATTTCGGGATTAGGTGCTGATTTCATCCGGATTACTTCTTTGTTAGATTCTCGGATTTCCTTATTATCCTTTAGATCTAGTTCCTTGATGGATTTACAACGGATAAGATAAAATGGCCTTTAATTTCTAGATTTTTTTATCCTCTTTGGTCTACTTAATCGCAGACCTTTTTTTCTTTTAATGTATGATTTCTTTGCACAACCCAATTTTCTTAAAAATGTACTAAATGGAATTTGAAAAAAAAAGTTATAAAATTTTTGATAACATTTATATTAATTATAAGCACCAAACATATGAAAACAAACTGAAAACAAGAGTTAAGTACAGAATTTTGAATATTAAAGAAAAGTTCATATAAAGTATTATCTTAAAAAATATCCACAAATACAAAAATATTAAAGAAATTTATATCAACAATAGTGTAACTAGATTTAGTTGGTTAAGGGTATTTGATAAACCAAAAATACAAAATAATTTTGATTTTAGAACAAATGAATATACGTATTCAAAAATATTCTGACAACTAATTTGGGATAATAAAATAACAACAATTTTAAAACAATAAAAAAACCAATCAATATATGATATTAAAGATAAAAATATTGTTAACAATTTCTAATTTGCTAAAGATAAATATTTTATTAAAATTTCATTTTTATTTATTTATTTTTTTTTTACAAAAATATATATAATAATAAACAAAAATATTATTAAGGCATTCTAATTTACTATAGATAAATATTTTATATATATAAAATATATATTATAATCTGTCGAAAGAATGGTGGCCCCTGACCAAATCTCGGAAAGCTACGCCCACAAGCAATTACACGACCGCCATCCTACCTTCGGCAATTCTTCTTCCTTTTTCATCCAATGGGCCTTTTTCTACAAAACTACGTCTTTTTAAACTGCTACCGTTACTTAATTTTTATTAGAATTATTAAATTCTACATATTATTCCTTGCAAAAAGAGTCCAAACACGCTGCAATTGTGATACTACTAAGCATTTTAATGGTCAGTGGATTAAAAAAAAAAACGACCATTAAAATGCATAGAAGTATCACAATTGCACCGTGTTTGGACTTTTTTTGCAAGGAATGATATGTAGAATTTAATAATTGTAATAAAAATTAAGTAAAGGTAACAGTTTAAAAAAACGTAGTTTTATAGAAAAAGGCCCAGTAGATGAAAAAGAAGAAGAATTGCCAAAGGTAGGATGGGCGGTCGTGTAATTGTTGTGGGCGTGGCGTTGCCATGTGGGGGTTATTTGGTCAGGGGCCACCGTGACTTGATTTCTTTAGACACACACTAAACTTTACAGTATCTATAACACAGGAGTAATTTTGCAATTACACCTAATAGGACTAGTAAACATTAAAAAAACAAAAAAAAAAAATTAATAAATAAATAAAAAAAAAGAACCCTTCACCTTGAAAATCTTTGTACATCAACAAGTTGGGTTGCGTAATATCAGTCAGATTATAGAATTATTTTTTTATTTTTTTCGAAGACTAGTTAAAGCAATTTTGAGTTTGACTGACAAATCGTGAATGAAACCACTATATTTGAAGAAAAGTTCATGTGATCGAGAAGTTATTTAAGTTATTTACACCAAGAATTACTGGAAGATTTATTTATGCTTCAGTTTAAGCTGAACGAAAATTTGCTGATTGTTGAGGTTAAGTAGTTCAACTACGAAAACAAAAAGTCATTTTTTGTTAGGTGCAGTCATTTTAAAGAATGATAAGAGGTGACAACCAAAATAAATTTATCTGTATTTTCAGTTAGACCCTGTTTACGTAATGTAACAAACTACGGAAAAATCTGTCCATAATGAAAGGAATAGATACAAGAAAGAAGACTGTTCAAGTGGAATAGTGGAAACAATATTTAATGTGAAAGGATAAAGTAATAAAAATTCAATTAGTACCTATAAAATAACTTCTCCCACACTGGACCATCATCATAGGGAATCCGGAACAACTGTTCATCCTTATTAGGAATCATCAGCCCGATTTACCCTTGATGTAGGCTCATTTTCAGCGAAAGGCTCCTGGATACAACTTCCACTCTGGCGGTGGCATCCAAAAACAAAGATAGCAGTAAAAAATATAGTTGTAAAATTAACAGTTTTAAACCCGTTGTCCTTTCACTGAAAGGCTCTAAAGAGTTTACATATAAAGAAAAACAAGCTAAAAAAGTCAATAGTGCAATTGAAACCAGAGTGTCAAAGCTTATTTCCTGTACGCTAATTGAATTTTTATTTAATGGAATCATGATACTTCATGTGCTTAGTGAATTACCTACGGAACATTTATTTTTTATTTTTTTAAGAACTCATTTCTTTTTTATTTGTTTTAGTAATAGATACTGTCCGCCACTTTATTAGGTACACCCCTGCTTTGCGTACAAAGAGACAACAACTCTTCAAGCCGGTAGGGGCAGTGTCGTGGTGTTGGGGATGTTTTCCTGGCACACGTTGGGTCCATTGATACCTCTGGAGGCACGTCAGGATGCTAGAGCGCCTAAACATCGTTGCTGACCAAGTGCAAACGTACATGTTAACAGTTTATCCTCAATGCAGGTGGCTACTTCCAGCAGGATAATGCGCCGATGCACAAAACCCGCATCACTACGGGATGGTATGAGGAACATGACGATGACTTTTCCTTGCTGCAGTGGCCAGCTCAGTCCCCGGATCTCAGCCCGACTGAAAATTTGTGGGATGAGCTGGAACGGGCTGTTCGCTCCAGGCCTACACCTCCATCAAATCTTCAGGAACTGCGTGACACACTCATGTCTGCATTGTACACAATACCTCAACAACGTTTACAGCATGTGAAATCCATGCCTCGACGAATTCAGGCTGTTTTGAGGGCTAAAGGAGGCCCAACATGCTACTAACTTTACCTAATAAAGTGTAGTTTTCGACTCAAAATGACCTTTGGAACCCGTATCTCTTCGCTTGGTCTACAATTTCCGAAACACCCTATATTCTTGGATTTTATTAAAGCAAGAAATAGAAATCAAGAAAAGGAATAAAAAATAATATAAAATTTATTATATAATTGTCTAAGTTAGTTAATAAAAATCATTATTTATTTCTTATTCATTTTGTTTTAGGAAAAAAAGTTATAATTTATTTAGTAATACCCATCATTCCATCTTGTAATGCTAGGGACGGAATAAGCAATGCTGAGGGATCCATTTCGAAGAAGACCAAAATAATCACACTCTCATTTAACTGGACTGTAAACAAGCATCACAATAATTTCTATCATAATCTGTTTAGCTGTAGTTAAATCCGTTTAGCTGAGAGATTTGAGGGGGTCCTCAAAACACGACCCTAGATTTAACTTGGTCTTTAAGTAAAGCAAATGAAATTGACATTTAAGGGTTTTTTTTTTTACTTCGAATTCCCTAGACCCTTTATCCAACATGGTCCGTAGAAAATGTAATAATAATTTAATGCAAAGAATTAACAAAGTAAATGTAACAGAATTGTTCTAAATTAATATGATTTCAATTTACTCTGCATTCTCGTAAAAAGAAATGAACACAGGATTTTCTTAATAATTCGAAAGTTGTCGTGGAACAGCCTAAAATAAGTTAATTTTTTTTATTAAAATACTGCTTCTATAATAAGATCATGTTATTGAAACATGTACATTGTCTCTGAACAGCTGCCGGAAGATATTTTCTGTTATTGGAAGATATGAATTTAGTTGAATAAAAGTCATAAAAAGATAGTGAATGCCAACAAGTTTATCAAATCTATATAATAATAAAAAAATAAACCTCCAAATAACGCAAAAAGGAATTTAAAATTCTTAACAAAAAAAAAAAAAACCAAAAAAAAACCCAACAAATTCTAAATTGAAGGATTTGAAGTTTAATTATGCAATGTACAGCATCAACCAGAGAAACAACAGAATTGTGTAATAGTGGTAAAATTATAGAAACTAGTTAATTACTGTAATAAATAATTGTATAATAACTCAACTTGTGGGCCCGGTAGCCGAGTGGGTAAGGTCGCTTGGCTGCGGGTTGGAGGTGTCGGGTTCGATTCCCGGCCTCGGCGGAGGACGGGAATTTTTCCACGCTTCTTTCTCCTCCAAACGGGCCCTAGGGTCTACCCAGCCCTCTATAGAATGGGTACCGGATTTCTTTCCCGTGAGATAAAGGCGGGCGAGCGACGGGCCTTGCGCGGTCCTCTGGGCCTGATCGCAACTTTACCTTAATAATAACTCAACTAGTTAAAAGCACATAATTCTTCCAAAACTTAAGCAATAAACCAAGAAGGCACCAAGGCAAACAAAACATTTCGCCTCTGAGCTATCAATAGTGGGAGTGTGAGACGGCTGTTTCGTCCTCTTTATGGACTCATCATCCACACAAACCTTCTGCCGAAAGTTCTGATTTTTAAAATTTTTTTATTGTAATTTATGTGTCTTGCCATCAGCCTTGCTTTCTTCAATTTCCTTTGTGCCTGACGGATTCGCAGGCCAGGAATTGGATCTTTTTCTTTTGTTTTGATTATTTATTTTGCTTTTATTTTATTCGGAACTCACAGGCGAGTGCATGGGTGGATTCCCTTACTTGATTTCGCGATCTGAGCTTTCGACAGAGGATTTGTGTGACTGATGAGTCTATAAAGAGGACGAAACAGCCGTCTCACACTCCCACTGTTGATAGCTCAGAGGCGAAATCATTTGTTTACCTTGGTGCCTTCTTGGGTTACTGCTTATTTTCTAATAGGCACGTTAAATGTTTACTGTAATTCTTCCAAAACTTATTTCTTTAATAACAACAGTATTTCGTTTCTCTGCTCGTGAAATTCGTAAACAATAAAGGAAAAGAAATACATTTCTCTTTCCTTCTCAGAATTCGTTATAAAATGATTTAACAAATCAAAACAAACAAAATTTTACAAATAATCAAAATACGTGCAACTATCTAACATCATATGCACGTATTAATAATTTACCAATCAAAATTCTGCGGCATTAAAAATCAACTAACCAACCAACCAATCAATCAAAAATATCTAACAAAGTACCCATTATTTTCATCAAATTCTCTCAAAACAAGTACTACAAAATCTTTCTTTGTTTTTTAAACAAGTTTTAAACCAACCAAAAGCAATATCTTTAAACATTTAACTTATTATTTATGCATTTATTATGCAAGATTGTAACATTAACCTTTCTTTTTCTTCTTCAATTTCAAACAATACTTTAATTATAGGATGCGGATTATGTTGAAACTCTTTGCAGTGGTCTGCCCAATCCCTTTTTGTTGTTAAAGGAGAAGTTTTGGAAGAATTATTGACTTATGAATTATGAACGTAAATTAAAGAAATAGAAGAGCATGTTAAGAGCAATTTAAGATAGTAAACTACAATACGATCTTTCTTTCGGCTATAATAGCATTTACATTCATAGATGTGCGAAGGAGTATCTTTATTTCGCTTCTCAAATATTTAAAATAAAATAACTTACATGACAGCAAGAGTTAGTCGCCAACTAAGCCTTTTACAGTTAATAATCGACTCGTTTGCTACTGGCTTTTTATTACAAGATTAAGCTACGATTTTAAAGCAACAAAGTGAAATCTATAGTAGTTCAACAATAAACAGATGCAACACTACACTTTAATTTACATTGCACTACACTGTTGATTTATGTTGCAATACACTCTTGATTACATTGCACTACACTACTTCCCCCCATTTAATGAGTTGGGAAACGGACTGGAGTAAGCAGTTTACGGCCGGCACTTGTCGTGTAAGGTTTCGTGGGTGTCGAGTCGGTGGAATACGTAGAATTGGATGTAGACATGTCCAACGAAGGAAGTAAATGACAGGCTTTGACTCTGTCAATAGAAACTGTTATTGGACGGTTGGGGTATCCAAGTTAGTGTCTTTTCCGTCCAGTTTAGTATCTTAAAGGGTCCTGCATACGGTGGTGTCAGTGGTGGTTTAACTGCATCTATGTGTAAGAAAACATGCGTAGCTGTGCTGTTAGCTGGTTCTATAAAACAGGATTTCTTGGTAGAATGAGGTGGTGTTGGTCTGCTAGTATTCTCTCAATTTGTTTAATAGTTTTATTGAAGATGGAGATGATTTTGTGGGTATGAAAAATCGTAAGGACTGTCCGAACACTAGTTCGCATGGTGCGGCGCCTAAATCAATTTTAACTGCGGTACGAAGATCTAATAATATGTCAGGAAGAGCATGAGTCCAGGATCCTTTATAGTTTTTAATTGTGGCTATTTAAAGCTGATTTTAAGGTTCTGTGAAACCTCTCTACCACACCATTGGCCTGTTGATGGTAAGCTGTAGTCCAGGTGCATTGAAATTCCAATATGCATCTGAGTTCATGAAATAAGCGAAAAGAAAACAAGAGCAGCACCAAGTAAACAAAGGAAAGGAAATCGCATTTCTGATTCGTTTATGGGGAAGGAAGTGGGAATCAGAAAGACGATTTCCTTTCCTTTGTTTATTTGGTGCTGCTCTTGTTTTCTTTTCGTTTAATAATTATCCACAGCACGTTAAATGTTTTGTTCATGAAATAAGGTTGATTCAAATTGGCGATCTTTGTCTATTGTAGTGGTGGCTGGTACATCATATCGGGAGATCCATTCTCTGAAAAACGCTGTTGCAACTGTTGGGGCTGGCATTTCTGACAGGTGAATTGCTTCCATCCAACGGGTGTATCGGTCTACTATTGTTATCAGGTATCGGTAACCTTGAGAGCGCGGAAGCGGACCAACTAGATCGAGATGGATGTGAAGAAATCGTCCTTGTGGGACAGCAAACGCTTGTAAAGGAGAAGAGTTGTGTCTACTGACCTTGGAACATTGACAATCTTGACAGGTACGAATCCACCGATTATCGACTTTCCGGAGAGAAGGCCAGACATAATGTTTTGATGTTGCTCATATACTTGGATGAGCTTGGCTGTGAAAGCGTTGAAAAACTAGATGACGAAAATCGAATGGAAGATATGGACGGTCTTGTCCAGTTGATTTGTCGTACCAAAGTTTATATTCCGTTCCGAAAATACTTACTTCATCAAAGGCTGTAGGATCCAAAGCATAAGCGATGGAGTTCCTGATCTGTCGTCTGAGCTAGTGTCAATTTGATATAAAAATCAGTGTCTGGGAGTGATCATGCGGCAATGGCAGTGATTCGAAATAAGGCATCGACGACAGTATTGGTCTCTTGTCCTTCTTTTTATTACTAGGTACAAGATAAAAAAGTTTACTTTGTTTGACTGCTGTGTATGGCATGCTGTTGATTTACGTTGCACTATAGATGCATTACTTTAAATACATTGATATATTACAGAATTGTGTATTAAGTATAAACGGTTGAAAAGTTGAACACTTTTCAGAAATGATCCAGAAATTCATCACTTAAATGTCTAGAAAGATTTCTCAAATATTTGGTACAATGTTTTTCTGTGATCAAAATTAAATATAACTAGGAAATCCCCCTGTCTCCCCCTGGTAAGTATGAGATAATCCAAGAAGAATCGATTCCAAGCGGTTATGGCAAAAAGTGATATTTTATTCCTTTTTGAATAAACTCATTATTGGACATCGCGAGCCATAACAAAATAAACATTGAAATTGAAATTTTATTCTAGTAGGCTAAAATTAATGAGTTATTTTCTTTTTTCTCTGACTCTTCTCTCATTACGCCACACACATACACAAAGGGAGTGATAAGAAACAATAATTTGAATGTAGTCCCCGTGCCCTAATAGATAAGACGTCTGACATCGGATCAAAAGGTTGCAAGTTCGATTTCTGTAGCGAACGTTTTATTGTAGTAATTATTTCTATTTTTCACAGGAAATTAACAATTGCGCCGTTCAGACAGAGAAATAAAATATTTTAGTAATGTAGATTAAAATACTTTATTTTATTCTCCAACGAAGATTATGACTTGTAATGAATAAAATGTGAGTTCCGGGTTGGGATAACTTTCTGTTTAAAAGTGACCGAAAATTTTTCTTCCTTAACTAATATACACTTTATATTTATTTCAATAAAAACTGTTAAAAATGAGACATGTAAGGGATCGCAATGGTTTCATGTACAATACGAAACTAGTTTTATGCCTTTTTTGTTTTTATATCAGATTTTAATCAGTAAACCAATAAGCAGTGATAATCTGAAAAACAAAAAAAGAAACATGGAGTTCATAATCAATTAAAAATGAAAGAAATTCAAATCTGTTTGGTTTGTAGCTAAACAGAGCTTACGATTTTCCAGTTGAAGATTTCTCTTAAACGGCTAGAGGGGTTTACTGTAATTTGATATGTTATTCAATAAGGTGAACAATGTGCTTTCTAATTGTTTTATTTGTTTCAATATACCTGAGGTGAATAATCGTTGTTATTAGCTATTATCAAGTTTACTGTCAATGAGCTTGAAATATGTTATTAAAAATCAAAGAAAAAATTGCATTCGTTATTTATGGGCTTGCAGATTACTTACAGTAGAAGCTTGTATTCGTTTTCTGGAATGGTAGACATGGACATGAAGACGTTAGTTAGTCACACATTAAAATTAAAGTTGAGAAATAAAAGAAAAAAAAAGCACCAGACTAAGTTCACTGATCTGTTTTTTTGAAATTGTGATACCGGGAATCCAAGATGGACCATTTCTGGTTTCCTGACCTTCGTCAGTTGGATCCGTACAGTATCTTACATCCGAGTTACATGTGAACTCGGAAAACATATAAAGAAAACAAAAGTAAAAAACAATGGCCCTCCAATTAAAAAATAACATCAATACCTAAATAAAGAATAAAAAGACCGATCAAGTAATCCCCGCTAGCAATCGCTTAGCATGTAAGTTCACATGTAATGAGGCGTTCACATGGGAAAGGTAGTAAGTCGAAAAAAATCTTTTTTCAGATTTTTAATTGAAAAGGTAGTAAGACATAGCGCAAAATTTGAGTTATGTAGTTCCTATGAATGCTTCAAACAAGATGGCAAATATAACTTCTTATTAAGTACTGTCAAAACTGTTTTTTGCTTTCCCTGTAAAATTTTTCTTTTCAGGACTTACTACCTTTCCCATGTCAACGCTTCAATT
>JAFIDM010030690.1:0-18665 GCA_023159025.1 Thereuonema tuberculata | reverse complement strand
TGGGAAGTATTAAGTACAGTTTTGAGGTAGTTAAGTGTAGAAAAGAGTTACATGGTGGTTGGTTTGTTTTCTTTTTTAAAAGCTCTATAAGCAATAGCTAATTGCCTAGGGCAAGTCGTTCGAACTGGTGGGAAGTGTAAATAATTGTAAATTTTTGCCTTTGACAAGTTTTAATAAATTATATTTGTTATATTTTAAATCCGTTGGTTTTCCTAGTGTCCTTTTTTTTTTTTTAAATTTAATTTTCATATTTCAGTACTTATATGATCCTGCTTTATTATTTGGGTTATGCCTGACAGGAACCTCGGAATATATTTACTTGGTCGTTTATTATAGGCACAGTTCGACGACTGTACAATTTCCTTCGGAATTGAAGTTATTAAGTTAAATTAGAAAGAGTTAGAAAGGTGATTAATTTGATTTGCGATAATTAATTTATTCATATTTCATTCATGGAGGAAATAGTACATTACATAGGTCACGTGCAAATCCCGTACATGTTCTAGAAGTAACTATTAGATATAAAATCTTTCTGAAGGAACCTTCGCCTAATCTTATAGACAGGGGTGGCAGTGTAATCTGTTACTGAGTCACTTCTTAGATAGATTATGATATTTATTGGAAATTATATTGATTATTCCCAATTAAAAAGGGATTGAAAACTAACAACGAAATATTCTTAAGATATTGAAGATTTAATTTTGGAAACACATTTGGTTTCTACAGAATATAAAAGTATTTGGCATTAAATAGATTTTAGTAAAATATATTCTTGAATCCTGTAGTATTTCAAAATTTATTTGAACACACACAAACACATAGAAATTGATTTAATACATAATTATGCTAAAAATGATATAAAGCAATTTTGAATCAGGGGAAGGGAATTCCTTTATCCTATTCTTAGCTCAGTGTCTCAATAACTAAAACCCTATTTTTATTCTGATATACTACAGTAATATTGATCAAATACTTCAGACTATCGAACTTAAGATATCTAATTATTTTAGTACAAATGGACTCCTAAGTTGAGAATTGTCAGTTTAATAACGAAATATTATCAAGACTTTAAAGCTTTTATTTTGGTAACATCTCCGGGAGCTACAGAATATAAAAGTATTGGACATTAGACAGATTTCAATGAAAAAATGCCCTTGACTATATAACAAAGCTTCAAGATGAATCTTCCAGAGCTTCAAAATTTATTTAAACACACACACACACACACACACACACACACACACAAACACACACACATACAAATTGATTTCCAATATAAATATTTTTAAAATGATATAAAGTAATTTCGAATCAGAGGAAGCGAATTCCTTTATGCTTTTCTCAACTCTGTGTCTCAATAACTGAAGCACTATTTTTATCCTGATATACTATAGTAATATTGAGCAAATGCTTAGACTTTTCAACATAAGATATCTAATGATTTTAGTGCAAATGGACTCCTGAGTTGAGAATTAGTGTTTAGTTTTGATGTTTTTAATAATTTCTGTAATAAATTAATAAGAGAGATTAAAGCTAATGTGTTAAATTGAATGAACTTTTGATTATTAAGAAGTTTTGTATTACAGGAACATATTTCAATATTTTCTGCATTCACGAAAGTATCATCAAACTTCGATAATTTGTTTGTTTTTGAATTTTGAACTTTGTTTCTTTAATTAGTTGACCTATTTCTTTAGTTTTCTTTATATTATTATTTTTTTAATAACATTTTAATAATACTCCATTGCTTAATATTATTATTATTGTTACTTTCTGTTATTACTTTGGCATAATACTTTTTTTAATAAAATATATATAGGTTTTTTTTTTTTTCTTATAAGTTTTTAAATACATTTTGTTAGTGTTGTTAAATTTCTTTTAAAAACACAAAACTCTCTTTTCTTTTACGTGTTCTAATAATTCATCTGTCATCCATTACTGTTTACATTTTATATTAGTTTTAATATAAGGGGATGAACTATTTGTACAAAGGGATTTGTAATTATATGTTTATCTTTACTTCCACGCCATTTTTTCGTTACTAGAATTTTCCTTTTATAAGAAGTCGTAATGTTTTGTTAGGATAAAATGATTAAGATAATCATTTGATAAGATTTTTAACGAGATTTTTCATATTTCGAGCAGGTTTCTCGTCTTTAATTTTATAGATAAGTTTGGTTTTTGTTTCGGTATTTGATTCTCTATCTGGGTTTATGTTATGCTTCAGTTGTAACATTATCATGCAATGATCAGATATATCAGTCTGTATAACGTTTCCAATAAAATGAACTACATTAGCTTTAGCAAAGCCATGATCAATGTATGTTTTTAAGGTATTTATATTTGTCTTAATATCCCTTGTGAGTTTGTTAATAGAATATGTTTAGCCAAAAGTATGCTAATTCTCGATGTATCCCTGAACAAGAGGATTTAGTGTCTCGTCTAATATATGAATGTTTATATCTCCCACTATAAGCATTGCATAATTCTTTGAATAAGTTTGAGGTAGGATAGTTAAAAATATTATTAAATTCAGTTAAGAAATCCTATTTATCAGTGTAAGATGGTCTGGAAATAGCTAGTAAAGTTATTTCAAAATCATTCGAAACTAGTCGGCTACCCGTCGCTTCGCTCCGGAAGCCTCGCGTATGTAACGGAAAACAATTTGTTATTTCTTAAAAAAACACACACACACAAATTACATCACGTAAAATAAAACTAAAATGTTTTTAAAGTTTTTTTTTAATTTTAATTTTTGATGTATATATTCACGACTGCTTTTAGAATCAGCGTGTGAATCATATATCTGTGATACATTTTTATTTTTTATAGAGATTAGAATGTAATCCTTGTGATCTAATGCCTAAGACGTCTAACTTCGGAGCAGAAGGTTGCATGTTGGATTCCAGTAGATAACTTGTAGAAATTATTTCTATTTTTGTACATTACAATAATTGCACCAGACCGAAAGAGAAATAAAAGATTTTCGTAATATAGATACAATTTTCAGTCGCTTTTGAGCTACAAATAGTGAGCTTTCAGTATTCTACTTAATAGAAATAGTGCTTCTTTCTTTCTTGAGTCTCTTTTTTTTATTTCCATTGATACTTTACAGTGGTTTTTGAGTTTGAAATAGTGATTGTTTTTGAGTAACGAATAGCGATTTTTCAGTATTCTACCTAATAGAAATAGTGATTATTTTTTTTTCTGTTCTTTTTTATCCAATTCCAATTGATACTTTTCAGTGGTTTTTGAGTTACAAATAGTGAAAATTATCTATATCTATTAGCTAGGCCATCAGATTGTTCGATATAGATATTTGAAGAAGAGATTTCAGATGGACGTTAGTTGATATAGATGATAAATGAAGATCATAGCTTGTATACGAAATTCTTCGCAACAAATTGATTGTGAGTATTCTTTAGAGTGAAGATAACCAAATTCTGTTGAATTGTGACTCAAAGACCTACAGTTGTATGTGAGTTAAGACAACGTTTTCCAATTATATGGCAACTTTATTTAGAATTTGTCCTTGAGCTTTATTGATAAATATCGCATAAGAAGGTCTGATCGGAAATTGTTTTCTTGTGAAAGTGAATGGAAGTAGATTACCGCATGGTTCCATAGACATCCTATGGATAAAAACAAAATCTCCTTTGTGAGTTCTGTTATAATTTCGGTTTCTATGAGATCATTATCGAATGAACAGCATTTAAGTTGAGTTCCATTGCAGTATGCAAACTTGGGATTGATGTTTCGCAACAATATTATTGGAGATCCAATCTTCAATGACAAACGATGTTGAGGAATTCCGCTGAGATTCAATGCGTTCAGACACTTGGGCATATAGAGATGTTCGTGTGATGGATTATCAGAAGTGTCAATTTTATTCGCACTTGTATTGTATGCTCTTAGTCTCTCCTTGTATTCTTAGACTTATCATTCGATTGATGTTATCAACACTCTCGTTCATCTCGTTTATCCAATTCCAATTGATACTTTTCAGTGGTTTTAAATTACAAATACTGATTTCTCAGTATTCTACCTAATGACGTACTGCGTCTTTCTTTTTTGACTTTCTTTTTAATTACAATTGTTACTTTTCAGTCAAAGTCAGTTCAGTTTTGACAGATAAGTCAAAAAAGCAATATGAAAAGAGTTGTAGTTTCAATGGCCTAATGGGTAAGATGTATGACTTCGGATCAGAAGGTTGCAGGTTCGATTCCTGTCGCGGATGTTTCATTGAAAAAATTCTTTGTATTTTTCATTCTCACAGAAAACTGCGCCGGACAGACAGACAGACACACAGACAGACAGAGAAATAAAAGATTTTAGTAATATAGATTATTACATACAGTGCATGTTAAATTTTCATGGGTAATTGTATCAATATTTATTTATTTTCTAACATTCATATTTTTCAAAGTAAACCAATAAACCACCATCTTTTTTGTTTTCTCGTACTTTGTAAATCATATTAAAACCTATAAGTTGATAAGAGTTCTGGTTCTCCTAAATTTAATTTCAACAAGTATAATAATATGTTACTGATGTTTTGTATATCCAGTTTTAGATAATCAAAATTTTTCCTTAAACTTCTAAAATTGAAAAATATAATAATCTAAACTTTTATTTTTATTTGATATTCTTTACTTGAAAATCACGAGAATTATCCAAAGATTACGTCAAAATTATTATAAATAACTAAGTGAGAAGAGAGCGATTCTAAATTATAAAATTAAAAATTATTAAAAGTATTTTCTTTTTCATTTCATTTTCAATTCCTTAAAATAAAATATGTCTACGTTCGTAAGTTGCAATCAATATAAATCTTAATTCTTTCCTCAACTGGTTGCTTTTTAAGATAGTTGTAAAAGATTTTGCTTAGTTTTTTGGAAATATGCATTTTCGCCCATTTCAGTCTTTAATTGAAATTTTTATAAACAAGCAGAATTTTTCAATTAAAAAAATAATACTTCATGCCTAAATTAAAAGGTAAAAGTTGCAAATACATTTTCAAACGTTCTTAAATGATGCTTTTTCACGTAAAGTTTCCAACAAATTTTCAAACTAAAAATAAAACAATGGGAGGTCATTTTTGTTATCAGGAATGTACTGAAACTATCTCTCCAGAAATGACTGCGTTAGCTGAAGACGACCCACAAACTACGCGAAATATTTTTTACTTTTCTGCGATAAGAAAATTTCGAAGTAATTTTCGATAGTTATATCGAAAAAACAAAATCACTTTAAATTACTTTGGAGTTTTTAATAGAGAAAAGAAATTCTTCAACAAACTTTGAATAAAAATTTAAATACGGAAAAACGAATTTTCTTATCTCACGTCCTAAATTCTCACTAAGTCAGATTTTTTAGGAATCATCCTTATTTTTTTTTTCCCTTTTACAGTTTATCTATTTATAATTCGAGTGAGTGGCGTAGAATGAATTTTATTTTGGGAAAGTGGGGGGGGGGGGATTCACACGTTAGGGAAAAATCAGCAACAATCCAAAAAAAATAACGTCATTTTCAAAATTTCGGGAAGCCAAGATTTATTCAAATTGCTACAAAACCAATTATATCTAAAAAGATTTATTTACACATTTTCTACATTTCATTTGGTGATTTTGAACACAGTAATAAACAATAGTAATGATTATACAACAGTTCTAATTAATTAAACCCCTGTACGGGCTACTGCCTTTATAATCACTGCTTCATTGACTTCATTGAGTTCAAAACAAGATTTATTTTAATCCTTTATTTCAATTAAAGTTCGAACGAAGAAAAAATACTTTTGTTATTAAAAAATAAGCAAAAAAAATATTAGAGCAGCGAATCTTTTTTTTTTATATTGAATCAATGAACTGAATTATATCTTTCTTAAAAGCCGGAAGGCAGGATACAGTCAACCAATGAAAAGACTTGAAACAAAAGAGAACCATTTGAACCAGGCAGGGGGGGGGGGGGCATCCAAAACACTACAAAGTAGACAACGCGATATTTTCTTTTTGAGTATGACGTCAAATGGTTGCAACTTGGAAATTCTCTTCTATTCAAATAATGAATAGTTTTTGTTTTTGTTTTTTTCAAAAATGTTTAAAAATTAGCGAAATAATATTTGAAATATTAAATTTATAAGCATTCTGATACCAAAATAAATAAATAAATCCAAAAAAAAGGAACGTTTCAAAGAAATACAGAGACAGAAATTATAAATTTCATTGTTATTTTCATCAAATATTACAAAATAAAATTAGACCACTGCTGGAAATTGAACCTTGCTACTCCACTATTTATCGAATAACAAACTTGATGAATTCAAGAATATTAGGAATATTAAATTCAAGTTTCTAGTGCTAATAATCAGAAATGTAATAAGGAATAAACAAGTCTAGCCTATTAATGGCAAAATTTAACATGCATGATACATATCCAGGGTGGCAGGAAGTTCCCGTACCCATTGCTATTATTATTGCATTCGAGGAAGGGTATGAGTATTGCAGTCAATCGGAGCATCGCCAGCTCCATTGAAATGGCTACCACAAGTCCTGACCTCAAGATACACGACAATTCATTGTGGAGAATTATTTCCGATTGTGTCAAACCAAGAGCAATTGGATATTTTCCAAATGACACAATAAGGTGGTCTGATTGGATTCGTGAAGGCAGAGTGCGTTTCTCAAAGGGAATTATGAACGACACAGATTACTGTTATACCGGTAAACGTACCATTAATTAGATGGATTCGAAAAGTAATGATGCCTAAAATCAAAACAGCTTTTTAAGAGGATATTTTTAGGCAGTTTAGCCCGGTACTGTAAATGGTAGGTTTCTTCAAGACTACGTCTATAGTCGCATTGCTCAAGTAATTTACAATTTTACAAACAGAGGAAGACTGAAACGAGAACGAAACGAAACGGCAGCAAACGAACAGTTCACCAGTTGTCCATTCTGGAAATACGATCTAACCATTCTAAGGGCTAAACTGGAGAACGGTTGCCAAAAGCAGCGATGCCTGCAGAAAACTTCTGGAGAAGGCTAGGGCCCATCCAGGGCTGTCGAGCTAATGAAGTAGAATCATATTATGTCTCAATTTTTTTTATTTTAATGTTTTATTTGGGATTTAATGTAACTGTTCAATTATTTTAACTTCATTTTTTAAAACTGGCGCTTTCGAAACCCACATTGTACGGGAATTAAATAAGGACCTGTGCTTTGAGATGCTTTCATTTCTACGTCTCTTTGATCTCGATTTAATCTCGTCCATTCTTTTCTACCGTTTGTCAAAACCATAAAAGCTATTCACTTAGCAATGGTAAATGTTTACTGCTATCAGTTTAAAAACATTGGCTCTACATTACGTGGCATTCTGAAGCTGGCACGCAAATTGTAATTTCTTTTGAAGATTTTTAATACAAATTAAAAAATACAGTTACAAGTTTCGGGTATCCGTTATTTACGGTTCCCTTTCTCGATCTACAGAAAAGTTTTAAAAAATAGCTTGATTCAAATTGTCCAGAGCAGAATTTGACATGTCGTCTTCAATCAACCACGATCCGGGATCTTCCATAAACTTGTAACTGCATTTTTCTTTAATTACAAGAAAAATTATTAAGAAAGGAAACCAAAGATTTCACATTAAAACAAACTGAAAGACGTGTTTTGTTTATTTATGTGCAGTCTTTGATTTCCTTTCATATATTTTTTAATTTGTAATAAAAATTTTTAAACTTAATTAATTGTGCAAATGATCGCTTTTTCATCAATATGGCAGCTACATATAAAAACTCACCAATCAATACAAGTTCTTTTATTTTAATAAAAAAAAATAAACTCACTGCGAAGTTCATGAGAAGGCTTGTAGTTCCAACATTTTTGATAACCATACAGTCTTTGACGATTTTTCTAGCATGTGCTTCAAATATAATAAAATTCTTTTAAATATTAAAATATTTTTTTATAATTGAATCTTATATATTTATAAAAATATTATTAAAGTGGAACCAACGTACGAAGGTAATCGGGTCAAGTCACGTGGGATGTGACAGCAGCAGTAGCCTCTACTATAGGAAGAAGAGGTTATTATGAATTATTTATATTTAGATGTAGAGATGTTTTGTATTACAGTTAACAGGTGTATTTGATTTGAGAAATTCATGTATTGATATTGATGTTAATTTTATAGCCCGAAATTCATCGTTCAATGAAATTTGTATGGAGAACTACTATCTGAAATAATGTGTTAGTGAAAAGAAAGTTATGTGTATGGTACTTAAATAAGTTATAATTGTTCGCCTATCTTCGAGAATCTCGCATGGTAAGGTCCAGAAATAGTAGTTTAGAAAGTTAATACATAGTTTCCACATACTTATTGATGCAATTTTCAATGTTTCTTTGAAATTAGTGTTGATTAATTGTGATAACAGCACTTTAAGGTTGCGATTTGGGATTTACAACATATATATATCCTACCTTTTTTTTTTTTTAAATAACGTCATTTCGTTATTACTATCACAAACACTAAACTCTACCCTATGGAAGACCAAGCCCTCACAAAAAATATATATATATGTATACATATATATTTAAACTGTAAAGGGTGGTAGGGTACACAACACCAAACATTTTTTGTCAAACAATGTATGCCCGCAACTGTCGCGTTTTCGCGGTGGAGGACGCTATTTCGTCATTGACGTTACCCGCCCAAAGAATAAGAGAGTTCGTTGCTGGTAAGTGTGTGGCCTTGTAGCGTGTAGATTTGCGTTTGTCCACATATGAGCATTGTACACATTAAACACTCCCTCACATGTAAACAATATTTCATCTGTGAAGAGCACAGGTGCTGGAAAATCCGGCTACACTGAACTCTGTTACATAAACCAGCGCCAGAAGTCTACACGCCGAGGATAATCCTCAGCGTTCAATGCGTGAATTCGCTGTAAATGGAATATATATAATTTCTCCTGGTGCAAAATTTCCCATGCGGTGGTTTGGTTCACATCTACCCTACACCTCTGGTGCTTTTGTTGAGACGTTCCTCAACCTATCGTAGAATGGAATTGCGACAATTGCGGACATACATTGTTTGTTTTAGTTTACCACCCCTTAAAGGCTGTTGTATGAATTTAGAGACACCCTGTATATATCTATTTTATTTATTGAAACAGACTATTTAGATTTTAATAGACGTTTCTATTTCACTAACTATAGATATTCTCTGTTTATATTTTTACATACTAAAAAAAAAAGGCAGTTTTATTCATAATTATTTATAGTCACTGTTTCATTGACTTCATTGAGTTCAAAACAAAATTTATTTTTATCGTTTATTTCAATTAAAGTTCGAACGAAGAAAAAATACTGTTGTTATTAAAAAAAAAAAAAAACAGAAAAAATATTACAGCAGTTAATCTTTTTTTTTATATTGAATCAATGAACTGAATTATACCTTTCTTAAAAGCCGGAAGGCAGTGTACAGTCAACCAATGAAAAGACTTGAAACAAAAGCAAACCATTTGAACTAGGCGGGGGTCAAAATCGCGGCATAGTAGACAACGTCATATTTTCTATTTGAGCATGATGTGAAATGCTTGCAACTTGGAAATTCTCTTCTATACAAATAATGAATAGAGGTTTTTTTTTTTTATTTTCAAAAATGTTTTAAAAATTAGCGAAATAATATCTGAAATATAAAATTTAGAAGCGGCCTGATACCAAAATAAGGCGAAAAAAGGAACTTTTCAAAGATATACTTTTCAAAGAAATACTGAGACAGAAATTATAAATTTCATTGTTATTTACATCAAATGTTACAAAATAAAATTACTTTTAACTATATTGATTTCGTTTTCAATAAAGACCAATGAAAATTAAAGAAATGTAATGCTAGCAAAGAAATTGAAAACAAAAGAGCAAAACTACATCCATAATAATTCATAAATCAAGAAAAAATCACAACTGGACAGTAAATATGCCTTTGCACACTCAGCCAACATCAATGGGAATCCTGAACAGCTGTTTCATCCGTATTAGGAATCATCAGCAGAATTTACCCTAGATATTTGGCTCAGACTGCGCGGGAGCTAAGGAAAAAGTTGATGAAATTCGTGAGTTTTTTTGGTTTTGTTTTCTTTTTTGTTATTTTGTAGATATAAGTGATGTTTTATCTGTGTTATAATAAATTGCTAAATTAAATGGTGAAAGGAATTTAAAATTATGTTAAACATATTTACAACAAACAATTTAATTTATGAATATTTTAACACAATTTTAATATTTGTTTGTTCCTTTCACCATTTAAAAAAATGTCATTTTGTTATATTTACTAATTTGTTTAAAAGTAAAAATGATATTGTGTTTGTGAACTTTTAAAAATTTTATCTTATGAGTTCTTCGCCGATATTTTACACACACTTTAATTTATGTCAATCTTGAAAAAAAAAAGTGTAGGGCTTAGATCCAGGGTTATTTTCATCAGTTTCATTTAGTTGAGTTTTGAATGAATAATCCCTGCATTTTCATTGAAAGAGAGTTAAGGTAATTTACATTTTTTAAAGTCTAGAAAAACTTTGAATTTCCTAACAGTGGAAACTTTTTCTTAATTAGATACGATATTTTGTCAATGAAATCTTTCTTTTTTAAAATACATGAAAATTTACAAAGATTGAAGATTTAGAAAGATATTTTTTTAAGGAAAGTAAATTTATATTAACATTAGATATGAAAAAAAAATGAAAATGCATTTTATCTTAATATTTTTTCCAGTTGTTTTCTAAATTGACAAAAAAAGTGATTGACAAAAAATTATACTTAAATCGGGAGAAAATTTAAATACTTCAAAACTTTTAAATTGAATTAGAAATAGTTATTTATTATTACACTAAAAATCCGAGTGCTCAGCAATCCGACCTTTCATCCAGATAACGTCATTAGTTAGCCAATAGAAACCGTTTTCGCTGCGGAGCTTCGCTGCGGACCTTGAAAGCTTCTTGCTTCTGTAAAAATCGTAAATAATTTTTTTCCTTTTTTAAAATACAGTAGCGCCCCGATTATCGGCGAGAGCCGTGAAAATTTTTTTAATTACGAACCTCAAAAAAAAATAAAAACAATTTTAATCAAAGGCATCAAAAAAGAAAGTACAATAGGCCCTACAGTTCGAAAGTCGAAAATTACTGACAGGTTTGTGCATCGTAATCCTACAGGCATTCTCGGAATTTGTGGATGAGTGGCAGGCTCTTGCTCTGCAGAAAAGGTTGAAAGGTTGAAAGGTTTCTGCAGTACTGTACATATTTTTAAAAGTTTTGCATGTTATGTTTTTTGTATAATAAAACGTAGCTTTTATGCTGAAAATTTTTTTTTCGTGTTTCCACCTCATTTTTAGTCTTTTCTCGTGTTATTCGCGATTTTTACTATCCGCGGTATGCTTGCCACCCAATTCCGATGATAATCGGGGCTCGACAGTATAAGCATTTATCTTCCAATTGCTAGAAAGATACATGATGCTCATAAAGTCACTTTGTCTGTCTGTTTGCTCTGATGCTTCATGAAACGTAATATGCACATATACAGTAGAGCATCGATTATCCAAATACCAATCAACCGAAACATCGGTTAACCGAAGGCGTTCCAGTAGACAAAAAAAAAAAAAAATAATTATGTCGGCTGATACTGAAGCAGCTGCACATTTTAACGAGTCTTTTAACAAAAACATTGATAACGAGGGTTACAAAAAAAAAACAAAGTCTACAATGCAGACGAAACTGGTCTGTATTGAAAGAAAATGGTAACAAAATCCCTTTTTCTAAGAATGAAATGTCAACCCCTGGTTTTCATGCAAACAAATTAAGCATCACTGCTATGGTATGCGGAAATGTTACTGGTACAATTTTTTCGTAAATGATCGGCTATCCGAAATATCAGTTATCTGACCCCCCCCCCCTCCCCCGCCACATTGTTTCGGATAATCGATGCTCTACTGTCACAATTACAGCCAATCTGACTTTTATATTTACAGTTCAAATTAGTTTCTTGTCAGTAAATTAGTGCCAGAAAATTATAAAAATTCCTACAAATCAAACTCTCGATATTTTAACATTGAAATGCATTTGTTAGGGATTAAATATCATTAAAACTATTTGAATGTAAAGCTGTTTCAGTAATTTAATGCGAATTTCATTACTTTTCTAAGAAATGGTAAGTTTTCTGTTTATTTTCAATTACAAAGAAATACAAGATTTCTGCTGTTTAAATCAAAAGTTCACTAATTCATATTTTTAAAGAAAAAAATCGTTTAAAATCCCGTACAAGTTCTAGAAGTAACTATTAGATCTAAAATCTTTCTGAAGGAACTTCGCCTAATCTCATACACAGGGGTCGCAGTGTAATGTGTTACTGAGTCACTTCTTAGATAGATTATAATATTTATTAGAAATTATATTGCTTATTCCCAATTAAAAGAGGATTGAAAACTAACAACGAAATATTCTTAAGATATAGAAGCTTTAATTTTGGAAACACATTCGGTTTCTACAGAATATAAAAGTATTTGGCATTAAATAGATTTTAGTAAAATATATTCTTGAATCCTCTACACATTATCTCGTTTTTATTTTGGAGACGGCTTGCAAGATGATGTAATGTATCCATCCGCCAGATGGAGCACAAGATGTCGGTATCAATATTTTGCCTTTATAATGGAAGTAAGCTGAATTCAAGACAATAACTACAGTTATAAAATTTTAGAGGGGAAAAATATCTAAAATTTAGTCTTATTTTTTTTTTTAATCTCTAGATAATTTCTTTAACAGTTTTTTTGAAGCTTTTTTTAAAAATATCAAAAGATATTTTATAGAATTAAAATTATAATTTTCCATCAAGGTAGAATATTTTTTGGGGGGGGTCTCTACTATTTGTACAGATATAATTAGAAAATATTTAAAAACAACCAAGAATAGCAATAAAATAACACAGCGTTTTACGTTCGCTAAAAATGATTAGCGAACGCGAGCCAATACGAGCCTCGACTCCGTCAGATTTCCGAGTCGAATTTTATTCGAAAAAGTTAGAAGAATGCGGAGTTGTATCAGTATAGAGGTGTACAAATAGCGAGGTTACACTGTATTTGGTTTTTCCCTCGTGGGAGATCCGTCAGAAATCCTCTATTAGACAACTACCGTTAGTCGCCATTTTGTTTGTTTTGATTTTAATGCGTTATGATTGGCGGAGAATAAATACAAATATTATTACCTAACGAAAAGGCAGATTGTTATTGAATTCCTTTTGAAAAATGAAATTTCATATTTAGAACGTTTCATATTTCGCATCTGACAATACTTTGCTAAGCCGGCAAATTCGACCTATTTTCTTTGGCGGCAAAATACAAAAGCCTGTTCTCCCTGCAAATTGAAAATGAGATAACGTGATGTTTCAAAATTGTATTGTAATGTTTCAAAATTTATTTGAACACACACAAATCCATAGAAATTGATTTACTACATAATTATGCTAAAAACGATATAAAGCAATTTTGAATCAAGAGAAGGAAATTCCTTTATCCTCTTCTTAACTCTGTGTCTCAATAACTCAAACATTATTTTTATTCTGATATACTTTAGTAATATTGATCAAATACTTCAGACTATCAAACATAAGATATCTAATTATATTAGTACAAATGGACTCCTAAGTTAAGAATTGTCAGTTAAATAAGTATATTTTTATAACATTAAGTCTAAATAATACTCATAATATAATGTTGAATATCTTCAAATTAAAAGGTCGGCGATAACATAATAAAGTTATAAATTATTAATTTTTTTCTTGTTTATTTATTTTATTTACATATGAATCCCTCAGATCGAGTATTATCCTAAGAATAAATGCTGTTGATGTAAAATGTAGGTTATCAACAATGATATAATACAGTGAAATTTGGATTATTCGAACATGTTTAATTCGAAATTTGGGTAATTCGAATGTTTTGCTCGGTCCCTAGAATTCTGTATTTTTATGTTAAAAAATCGTGGATAATTCGAATTTTTCGTACGATTGTCCTTAAAATATTACGGTAAAAATTGTTCCTGAGACTTTTCTTGGCTAAGATAGGCGATTTCAGTCGCGCGATTCAGTGAGTGCATACATTTCAGTTGGACTTGTGACACGTAGTCGCGGTTCCAGCCAAATCGCGCGCGATTTTGAGGGGAGGGTCGTCCATCGGCGACTCGGCGAACGACTTGCAAGACGCGACTACCCTGTCATCCTATTGCTTTCTATTGAGCCTATCACACGGCACTACCTGAGTAACGGCGACTTTAGAGTGGAGCTAGACACTGAAGCCTTCATTTACGAAATTAATCAGCGTTTCAAGTCCTTTATCTGACGTAGAACTTTTTTGAAGGTAACAAGTTCTCATTATTTGTACACAATATTGAGAATTTTTTTATTTTATCTTGTGATATTAAATATATTTATTTGTAGTTGTATATTAAATATATTAGGCCCATTTGTATTTTTTTTGTCATTAAGTTTATTTCATTCGACATAATTTAATTAGGTTCATATTCCCTGAATACCCCCTTTTTTTTTGGATCCTGGCGTTTTTTTAAATACATAAATAAATACATGACTAATGTTTCCTCGGTATAACTGCATTTCTCATGACGGTGTCCTGATAGATATACTATTTCTTAGTATATAAATATATATTTTTAATGTGTAAGTGCTGGAATGTTTATTATGTGTCAATACGTTTAGCTAAATTAAATTGAAACGCTTACATCAAATTGTTCCATGAGTAATTTAGAAATTTTTACAATATTTTTGTTTATTATATCATATATTAATTGAATCTTAATTATTACTACTGTAGATTTCCCAATTTATCTGACTAAATAATTTTCCAAAGTATATAATTAATTCATCTATTCTAAAGCCTAAACTATATTTCATCTCTGGAATTTCAAAACATCTCAGCCAACATAATTTAGTAGACTGTATTGGAATTATAATTCTCTTTAATCTTTTTTTATTTATGAAATTTTTAAAAAATGATATTGTAATTAAATTTTTCTTCGATATTCATGATTCTATAATTAGCCCTCATTTTTAATTAACTTTCTGCAGTTTGATCTTTGTAATTTATGTAAATACTGTATTATTAAAATTTTTATTATGCTATTACTGTTTAGATTATTATTGCAAGAGTTAACATGAAATTTGAAATGAAAGTTTATTTGTTTTTTGTTTTAGTTTTAATCATCATATTCTCTGAAGTCCATTTTGAAATATTTATATCTTGTTGAAGATACATGAAAGCAAGGTTCTGATCTTCTTTATTGCTAAGAAGTAAATCATCTGCATAAATAAAAATCTTTCAATTTTTTATTTAATCACAAGAGGAGTTTATGTATAAAATAAAAAATATGAAGCAGTTTATCGAATAATGCAGGGGACATAAGGCAAAAATTAAAAAAAATTGACGCCATCTTCTTTGATATGTGGATATAGCGAATAAAATAAACTTGATTCCTTTTTTTCCTTTATACTTGGATGAACCCAAAATCGCCATTACTTTTTTTTTTCTTACTCCTAATCAAATAGGCAAACGCGAGCGCTGCTATTTCTCCATGCTTCAACTAAAAATAATTAAAATCTCGGGTCGCGAGTCAAAACGCAAGTCAAATCTCGACTGAAATCGCCTCGTGTGACAGAGTCCTGAGGAAAACAAAAGCGATGGTTGGAATGTCACTATGTTTTTCTGTTTTACGAGGATTTTTCTGTCCACCCTCTCTTGTTACCCTCCCCCTCCCATACCCCTTCGGTCTAAGAGTCACCTGCGCTTCCCCTGAATGATTTAATGTGGTTATATATATTTTTAGTTTTTGTGCTTGTGTTTTAAGTATTGTTTATTTGCTCTTACTATGCCATTGTCAAAAGCTAAAGCTCCTTATAAATCATTAACATTAGCTGAAAAGGTAGCGATGATGAAGGAAATGGAAAATGGCCTTAAAAAGAAATCAGAAATCGGCAAGAAATTTGGAATTCCATCCAACACATTATCGACATAAATGAAGAACAAAGATAAAATCTTGAGCAGCAAAAACGGCAATGGAAAAAAATAGAAAAATAACAAGAGGACCTGACAATCCAGAGGTTGGAATCATATGCTAGCACACAAAGATTGCATTCATTGATTAAGCAAATAAAAATATCTGCCTTTTTTTTAAAGTGATGAATAATTAAGTTTGTAAAAATGTTTGATTTAATAAAAAAAAATATATCAGTATTCTTAGATAAAGTTACGTGTTAAATCTTTGATCGTGAAGTTAATCTTTTTTATTTATCTCTTCTGTTTGAGAGAATATATGTAATTCGAATTTTTGGATAATTCGAACCTTTTCTCTGGTCCCTTCAGCTTCGAATTATCCAAGATTCACTGTATTAATATAATAATGTTAATGTGAAAACATAATATTCTACCTCACCTTCAAGAAACAAGATAGAAAGAAGTGATGTTTAAGTCTACTTTCTTGGACACGTGAGTTTCATCAAATCAGTATGTATATATGCGACAGATTTTGTGTAGGAAGCTTCGATTGATTGATTATGCAATAACCAAGTTCGATTAGGTATCAAATACACAAATACATAAAATACATGATAAGTTGGATAAGAAGCGTTCGCCGATCATTCGCGAAACTCATATGCGTTCATCGGACTGCCAGATCGTGAAGCGAGATTCATCACTCCACACAACGTTTTTCCACTCTTCCACAGTCCAATGGCGGTGAGCTCTGCACCATTGCAACCGACGCACTAAGGAGTATTTGTAACGTAAACCCGGTCAAAAGTCAAAATCTAAAAGTTAATCCAATGTCTTACAGAACTTAGTTTCTTTTAGCTAGATAGCCGGTCTGTCGAATGGCAAGCCCCCTTTGCCCCCCCGCATGACACATCACCCCGCGGGGCCAATCGGAACCTCTCGTCTTTGTTCTCGGCGCTTTGCTTTGCACAACATAGTTTTATGTGTACTGTGCCTTCTTGTGTTAACTTTAGGAAAAAGAACTGTACGAATATGAAAGGAGAAGGCTTGTACCTCTCAAATTATTCGTTGTTTATTAAGTTTCATATAAACGTTCCACTCCTAGAAACAATTTTAAAAACCTCATTTATCATATGTTTTTTTGTCTGAATTATGGGAAATGATAGTGTTTTTAATTATGTATCTGAACTTGTCTGGTTAAATTATTAATTAGGCTTTAATATTTCGACCCTCGCCGGACATAAAGTACAATAAAAATGTCCCCCACTGTCCACCATTTTTTTTTCTACAAGTTCTAAAGTTTGGAGGTAAAAATTTGATTTTTGTTCAATTACGGGTTTTGGGGGCTTTTTTTTTCAGTAGGTCCCTCAGAAAAGTTGAAAAATATCACAAGGTGAGAATTATATGATATTCTGAAGGAGTTTAAAGGAAAGAAAATAGAAGAAAAATTCACTTTGATGGAAGAATGGCTTGAGCATATGACTTCATGTCCAGAGGAGGAAAGAAATGTTTTGACTCGAGCATCGAGGTGTTTCAAAAGTGATTTTAAAAAAAAATGGACGACCGGTAATTACACTGATGAACGGTTTTTACAAATTTTAATGAAAATTGGCTCAGTATATCACTGGCATTATCTGCATCGTCAGGAACACAAAAATCAGGGCGACACCTTAAAGACCTCCAAGAATTGAGTGACAGAAGCAAACGGAGACGGACAAAAGATTTACAAGAGCAAGTATCTGTTGAAGAATTGACCTATGCAGCTCGCGTAAAAGAAGACACTTCTGGAAACATTGACACATCAAACATGATGAAAAATATGACTTCAATCCCAACTAGGTCTAATAAGTTTAGGAAAATTATTTCTTCAACTAAAAACAAAAAAAACAGTGAAGAAATATACACCTCAAAAAGCTCTATCATTATTCGTAGAAGGGGATTTTACTAGACAGCAATGGGAACTACTACAAGGCACTAATAAGAATATTTACCCTTGCTATTCCCT
The DNA here is from genome assembly GCA_023159025.1 of Thereuonema tuberculata. Lineage (NCBI taxonomy): Eukaryota > Metazoa > Arthropoda > Chilopoda > Scutigeromorpha > Scutigeridae > Thereuonema > Thereuonema tuberculata. The sequence continues at coordinate 618 of JAFIDM010030690.1, read as the reverse complement.
TTTGCAGAAGGCGGAAAAGGAATGTTATCCTAATAAAGATTCCATAAAAGTGACTGAAACCGGCTTTGAAGTTGCGCTCTTCTAGAACACACTGCATCCGCCTTTGTAAGTATATTAAAGAAGTAATCGAAACTTCATCGGTGTTTGAAAAGCAAAACCTAGTTTTAATATGAAAACAGGGCTGTGACGAGTCGAATCCGACGCAGTACAAACAAAAATTTGGGAATAGCGAGAACAGTGATGCCAATATTTTCATAAATTCACACGTGCCTGTGAGATTGGGTGTCTCAGTTTATGGAGATACAAAGAAGATAATATGGCGAAATCCAACACCATCGTCTGTAAGGTTTTGTTCACCTATCAGAACAAGATTCATCCATGCGACAAAAGATGTTACGAAAGAGGAAATTGCATTCATTGAAGAACAAGGTGAAAACCTGAAAGACAGTGAGATATTGACTATTGATGGATTCAATAAAATAACTCACACACTACTACTTACCATGGTGGTTGTAAAAGTCTATAACGCGGCGACTGACACGGCATCAACAATGAGGTTCTATCTTTGTGAATAAACTTCAAAAGATTTTAATAATTTAATGAAACCTACCCAGATTA
>JAFIDM010030689.1:0-18666 GCA_023159025.1 Thereuonema tuberculata | reverse complement strand
TGAAAAATGGCTCCTGGGAGCCGTTGCATGAGTGGCAACACATGTGGCCAAAAATATTCGAAATATGAAAATTAATCAAAAACAAGATAGGGATAGCGATTAGTAAACCAATCACAATGCTTCGCAACGTCTTCTGATACATATAAGACAATATAATTGATATTGTTTTAATTTCCTTATTATAAATGTGATTGCTGGAATGCAAAAGGCGCAATTGTTACGATTATTATGATTGTTGTGATGGTTGCTGACCTGTATTATATATATGTGATTAATGCGAATGCAAAAGGTGCAGTTGTTGCGATTGTGGTGATTGTTGTGCTTAATGATAATTTAATGAGATTTTAATGATACTTGTCAACAGACAGACGGACGGACAAACCGAGATTATAATTCTTCTGATCCTTATCAGAAGACTAAATATAAATAAAGGTAGATTCTCAAAAAAAAAATAATATGCTTATGATATTCATAATCACAATTTAAATAGATAAATATAAAATTTTTATAATACAATATAAATTCAATAATATAATCACAAAACCTTATGTTATATCATATTTTACAACAAGTTGTAGTAAAATTCTGATACTGGACAGTTTTGTTTACATGCGGGAATGGCACCCACAGAGATCCAATGTCCATTGCAATGGACATCGATTTTTAACTTCTCATAAAAAACTCACATTTAATATTAGAAACGGATTTTTTCTTGGAAAATGTTCCTGAAGCATTCAAAATTAAGATAAACCCAAAAAAAATAATAGATTTAAAAAAATATTTATCAAATACCTTGAACTTAGAACCTGCCATTCCCAAACTTATTGTTGGCAGCCACCTTATCTCATTTAACCTGCCAATGTTTCTATTTTTGACCGCTAAATAGCTGAAATGTCTTCGAAAGCTGTAAACCAGATGTCCATTGAGATGACAAAACAGTCTCAATGAACATCTACCATTTAGCTATGGATATATTCAGTGGGAAAAGTTGTGTCCATTGGAATGGACACTGGGTTTGAAAGGGTTCAAATAATTTCTTAAAACTAAAAAAACTAATTTTGAAAAAACCGTTTCTGCATGGTAGCATGGCGGGAACGAATGCGACCGTTCAACGTATAACGCGCAATCTTTACAACGGTCGATATAGTGAAGTACTATCTACTTTTTTGCTTTGGAAGCTTATTAGTATTTTTAATTCTTTGTAACTTTTTGTTTTGAGGATATTTTTGGGAATTTGGTGAAAAATAATGTTAATACCGGTAGTTCTATTTATCAGGGTGTCTACCAACCGGGAATTGTACGGGAAATTTGGTTTGACATGAAATGTACGAGAAAATCGGACTATGTCCTTAAATTTTGAGCATGATGTCAGGGCATCTTGTACCGCCTTAAAAGATTCTGGTTGTTAAAATAGGATTGGGGTATTTTTAATATTTTACGATACGATACAAGTTTTAATGTCCTTAAATTTTTGTGAAAATGTCCTTAAATGTACGAGAATTGTCCTTAAATTTTTTGTTTGAGATTCAGTAGACACCCATTTATGTTTCTAAATCTATAATTGTTTTAGATAGGTTTGAAACTAATGAGATTGGTCAATAGTTAGCAATTTCGGTCTTTTTCGCAGATTTATATAGATTGATTTAAAAAAACGAGATGCTTTGTTTCAGAAGCATTTGAAGTTTAACTTTTAACTATACATATGCAATTTTCATAATGTTTGCTTTCGATTAGGATTTCAGTTAAAAAAATTTTTTTCTATAATACATTATTATTCCACCTCCTTTGTTATTGTTTCTTAATTTACTTACGATAGGAAATTTGAAAGTTGATTTAAAGTTGATTATTTGAAAGATGTTTTTTTTTATTTGCTTTAATATTAACTTCTAATATGTATTACGAAATATAATATTATATGAAATTGATACGTAAAATTGCAATTGTCTTTACTTTCTTAAAGGATGTTTGTTTAGTTTTTTTTTTAGTTTTTTATTCCATTATTTGATATTATTTGTCAGCTATATTTAAATAGTTTTTTAATTTCAATTTTATTCAGTACAGTTTTTCTCTTTTATAATAATGATGAAGGATTTCGATAGATGTGAATATTGATTTGGAAATTTTGCGTTTATTTATTCTGTATATATAGAACAACTGTAGATTTTCATGTTGAATTTATATAATAAATAATAATACTATTTTGTATTCAGATTTTTTTTGGTTTTGTTTTAATTATTCTAAAATTTTAAGAAATAAATAAAGTGATTTTTGGAATGTATAATTTTTGTCAAATAATTTATTGTTTTCTAAATCAATAATGCCCAGCATGTTACTTTATAGAACATATTGTATTTATTATAGAAGTTGTATAGAAATGTATATGTATTTTCTATAGAAATTTCCATGGAATATATATAGAAATCTGTAGAGAGATTCTGAAGAAATTTCCACCAATATTCTATGGTAAGATATGCTTAGAGAAAATGGGCCATAATTCTATAAGGCTATAGAAAGAATATTCTACAGAAATTTCTATTGAGAGTCTATGGACATTTCTATAGAAAATTCTGTAGGACATGCTTATAGAAAATGGGCCATAATTCTAAAAGGCTATAGAAAGAATATTCTATAGAAATTTCTATTGAGATTCTATAGACATTTCTAAAGAAAATTCTATAGAACATGCTTATAGAAAATGGGCCATAATTCTATAAGGCTATAGAAAGAATATTCTATAGAAATTTCTATTGAGATTCTATAGACATTTCTATTGAACATGCTTATATAAACGATATTCTATAGGTTTTTCTTTAGAATTCTATATTAAATTTTCGTAAGGGACGCCTACCATTACAGCTATTCTATCCTTACTGTTCTTGCCCCAATGACAATCATCGTCTTTCAAAGTTAGAGTTTTGTTGGGTAAACACTGACAAAAGAGTCCCATTTCATCAGCATTAAAAATATCATCTGGCTTATAATCTTTTTGAACTTTTTTAAAGTCATTGCTTTTCCAGTCATCACAGACTGCTTCCGATATACTTCTAATTTCTCCGAAAATAACTTTTTATTTGATACCATGCCTTTTCTTAAATTTGTCCAGCCACCCGGAACTTGCTTGAAATTGATCATTTCCAAAATGTTTAGCGTACTCCAATGCCTTTTCTTTTATGAGAGGACCAGAGATCGGCAAGTTTTGGTCTCGAACGCTCTTTATCCATTTGAAAATGGCCTCGTCCACTATATCGTAACTATATGTTTTCGAACGTTTTCTGTTAGGTTCAAGACTTTCATAGGATTTCATAATGGCATTCCGATTTTGTATAATAGTCAACACTGTCCTTGCGGGAATACCAAATTTAGCTGCAATGTCTTTTTTGCGCATTCCGCTATCTACATTCTTCAGCAATTCAACTTTATTCACAACACTAAGGGATTTTCTTTTCGACATTGTAATCGAGAGAAAAAGGAAAAGTTCAAAACGAATTTATAAAACCCTAACAATTTTTACTGAAACTAAGCAGATTTTGGAGTGAGGAACAAAAGGGATAGCTAAAAACTGACACGTCGCAACCGAAATTCGAAAACGAGTTGGGGGAATTTAGGAATTCCAGAACGGAACAACAACTTGTTTGTCCACCCCTCAACCCCAGCTGACTTGTGGGGTTCGTACTAACCTTCACTGAACTTCCTTTTTCCCCTAACCTACATTTTTCGTGACGCAAACGTTCTACAATGGAATAAAATCTACCAATAAGTCATGAAAAAAAATTCGATATATAGAGATTTTTTTCGATACATAGAAGCAGTTTTTCTATGTAATGAACATGGAGATTTGCTAGAGTTCGATATATAGTAAATTTCGATATGGGGACGTTCGATATACGGAGGTTCGACTGTACTTCGCAGCACTCAAATTCAAAATCAAAGAAAAAATATAAAATTCGTAATTCTTTAATAAAACATTTGATTTTACTGAGATTCTACAGAAATGAACTAGTAAGTTAATACTTATCAGTACTGATATTCAGAATAGAAATACAATGAAATAAAGAAACAACACAAAATTCGAAATTCTTTATAAATATTAATAGATTCTACAAAACTATTGCAATAACTTTTTATTTTCCATACTGAATTTCAGTACTGAGAAGGATTTAGAATTAAGACAATAGAAAGTCTTCACAATTCTTTAATAAAACATCTTCTTTCACTAAGAAATGTTTTTTGTCTCAGAACTGAGATTAGGAATGGAAATAAAAAGAAATAAAAAAAAACCCTAAAAATTCCTAATTCTTCAATAAAATTAGGATTTCGCGAAGATTCTACAAAACTGCTGCAGTACGTTAATGCTTGTCAGTATTGAATTCGCATATGGTGTGTCATACAAAAGATTTAAGTTTACTAAGAGTTTAAACCCTCAAAGTCCCACAGATAAAATTTTAATTTCGGGTTGAAGGCTAAAAATAATTAGGAAAAACAAATAACTTGAATCATATAGTGCGCGCATATAAACATCCTGAATCAACAGAATAAATACCTCGTATTGGATATGAAAATCTCTAATTGCAATTAGTTATCTTTGCAGTTTGGACCAAAAAAAGGTAAGTTATAATTGTAGATTTGTGGGCTAGCACAGTCTATCTAAAATAGAATTAAACTATCGCATTTCAGTTTAGTTTCTGCATTTTAGGGCTGGGTTCTGCTTAATGAAATTATTTTCGAATATTAGATTCTTGCATTACCATAATCTTCATATGCACGTTTAATAGGAAGCGCATGTATTTTTAATTTAAAAAAAAGTATATATTGAGTTTAAGATTACTAGAAAACTTGTGATCACGTGATTTGGATTCTGAGATAATTTTCTCACCAACGTTACCCTGACCACCTTCTCACAACCCGCGAGTCCGTCTCCGAGACCACAGTCAACCTAAGTCACGTGAATAAAAGGAAAATGTGACCCAGCTGACCAACGCGAATAAAAATGAAAATGGGAGCATCTCGGAGACCGGGATGTTTGGGGATGTCGATAAAACAGAAAATTTATTGAGCAGCCTCAACCTAACAACCTAACACTTAATCTAACATTCACTGAACCTAACATTCACTGAACCTAACATTTGACATCTTATTTGTATTTCTGTGTCTTATAGTTTCGGAGGAGAAAGGGCCAGAAAAAAAATTCAGCTAAATATATCGCAACCACATGCGGCAATTTAGCACTTCATGAAGGGTTAAGACACATCGCGGAATGTCTAACCACAATCGACACATGCTGTAATTCAATCTTCAAATCAAAAATTACCGCAACTGTCCAGAAATATTGGACACTTCGGCAATTGTCAGCAACTGAATTAATATAGCATGTGACCAATCGATAACAGACACTTCGCGAAGTGTGAGGATGCTGTTTGACGCATAGTGTACAAGGCGATTCATCAATCCATGTATACAGCATGTGTCAAGTCCATTTAAGACACTTCTGAAAAAGTCACAAGATGTTTGGACTGATGATGTAACACGAACAATACCAGAAAAATGCAATGCAAATACAGTAATAGACATAATCATTGACACAAAAGAAAATGATTTTAATTATACTATTTTGTAATATTTTAATAAAAGAGACTATTATTAGATATTATTATGTATTATTAAAGCATACTATCTAAATAAAATACGATGCAAATAAAATGTTATAAGATCTAAAAATACCACAAAAAATACAATAATAAGACCAATGCAAATAAAATTAATAGAATAATAGAACAATATTTCATATTTTTGTTGTCATTTGTTAAATTCTTCACCGGTTCCAGGCTTGTAGAAATGGGTTTTGATCAGGGCAGAACTTGTGAAAGGCTGTGGCAATTCTAGACATTATTGTTTTCTAAGTTAACTGCTTTTATAATGTGAATAGTTCGCGTTGAATAGTTTAATAGTTTTCGTTGTTAATAATTGTTCAATGTGAATAGTTGGTTAACGTGAACAGTGTTAATTGGTCTAGTGTTCATTGGTCTACCAGTGGTTATTGAACAAATGTGAATTTTGTAAGAAACTTGACACTATGTGGAGAAATCCAATACGCATTAAAAATGAAGAGTATTATGAGGGAACTTGATCAGAGGTAATCAATGATCAAGATAATTGTTAGTTAATAAGAATCCTTTTCGTAACTCATGCAAACTAACATCAACGGCAAGCATTAGCACTCTGTGCATTGATGAAAACAAAATTCAGGAAATGAGAGGATTCTCAAAAACGGAAGAAAATTGCTGGAGACAAAGTTTCCATTGGAGATTGAGAAGGACTGTTGCAATTTTATACGTTGTTGTTTTCAAAGTTAACTGCTTTTATAACGTGATTTGTTCGCGTTGAATAGTATAATAGTATTCGTTGTGAATAATTGGATAACGTGAATAGTTCTTTGTTGAAGTTAGCATGTAAACTACACTTGTAATTCTAGTGCTCATTGGTCTACCAGTGGCTATTGACAAATGTGAATTTTTGTAAAAAACGACACTATGTGGAAAAATCCAATAAATCTGCGATAAAAATGAAGAGTATTTTGAGGGAACTTGTTCAGAGGTAATCAATGATCAAGATAAGTGTTAAACACATTAAAAGGTGGGCCTAGTGTTTATCGGCGCAGTAGTGACATCTCCAAACAGCTGTTTCTCGATACAGTAAAACCCCGCTAATCCGGCATCCGATAATCCGCACATTCAATAATCCGGCATCGGTCTAAGGTTTTTTTTTTTACACTGAATAAGCCATCCGGGCGCGTTCGGCAGAGTTCGCGGGCAATCGGCTGAAGTCGGGCGTACTCGGCACTGATGACAAATCTTCGTCCGCCGTTTTGTGTCGTCTAGTGCTCACTTGTCAGTGCTACGGTACAGTGTCGCTTTGCAATGAACGTTCAGTGTTGTGAGTTGAGTTTCTGTGCAATGTTTTCTAAACCAAGCACCTCTAAAGAAGCAGTGAAGCGTAAACATCACTACCGAAATCAGAGAAATCACAATAGAACACGGAAAAATGGCCTGATAGCTATTAATAGCTCTTTTGACTCTCTATTTCAGCGGTATTTCCGCTATCCTCGCAATAACGGCTATTTTTTAGACGGCGCTCAGTAATCCGGCATTTTCGGTAATCCGGCACTGCCGAAGTCCCGAACTGCCGAAGTGCCGGATTAGCGAGTTTCTACTGTATATTGCCGATCATCAGTGGAGAGTAGTCCCTATAAACACCTAGGCCCAATTACAATTTTTTTCCCTTCTTAAGATAAGTATTAGTTAATAAGAATCCTTTTCATAACTAACATGGACGCTAAGCATTAGCAATCTGTGCATTGATGAAAACAAAATTCAGGAAATGAGAGGACTCTCAAAACGGATGAAAATTGCTGGTGACAAAGTTTCCATTGGAGACTGCGTGCTTCTTGAGCTCCCGAAGGTCGGCAGTGGTTCAGGTTACCACCAACACCGAAGTGCTATTATTAATGAAAAAAAAAAACGGAGGCTACCTGTGAGAGTGGTATTATAAGAGGATAGTTTGGGGTGGATAGTTCAAAAAATGCTGGTTCAGCATTCTTGAGCAAAACACAGACTAGACTAAAGAGGGAGGCCATATTGAGAACCTCATTTTATATTTTGTTCTAGATCGTTACATCATCAGTCCAAACACCTTGTAACTAATATTATTATATTAATAACGATACTAATATTATTATATTAGTATATAGTAAATCTAATAATAGTCGCTTCATTAAAATCTTATAAATTAAAATAATTGAAACAATTAATTTTTGTGTCAATATCTATGTCTATTACCATATTTTCATTATATTTTTTCTGGTATTTGTACATGTTATGTCATCAGTCCAAACACCTTCTGACTTTTCAGAAGTGTCTAAAACGAGCTGGACACATGCGGTAAAATGGATTGATAAATCGCCTCCCCCAATATGTGTCTAACACCAACCCGACACTTCGCGAAGTGTCTAATTTCCATTGGATAGATGCTACAATACAGTATCTGTCAATCCCATTGCTGATACTTGGCAAAGTGTCCAATATTTCTGTAATTTTTGATTTACAGATTGAATTACAGCATTGGTTAGACTTCAGATGTGTCTAGACATGAAGTGCTAAACTAATCATATATATAGATTAAAAAAGATTTTAATTTTTATGTTTATGATAAAAGTATTCTGGCATTTTGTAAAAAGGATTTTTTAAGACTTTCACACAGGAATATTCAGTCATCAAGTAATCATCAGTCATTTTATTCGACAAAACTAACTGATACGCGCATATACCAAAGCTTCCCTTCTTCACCAAATTATGTGCAATATATGAATCAAATTTCTTATTTTTTCTTATTTTCTGTAGTCTACAACCACAAATTAAAACTTTAGCCATGGATCTTGAATCATAATTCTTCTTTTTTATGTCATACTTGGGCCGACTCTTTGGCTTATGGTGATGGAGGACTTATTTAATCGGTTCGACCATTAGCACAAAATTGTTAATCTTGATGATGATATCGATGTCCAGGATTTTGCCGATGACACGGTACTTCTAATGGTGGCCTCTTTGATTATTAAGATTGAAAGGGTTTGGGAGTCATTCTGTCCTGTTTTGAATATTTGTGCTAATGATTTTAAGTCAAAAATAAATAACAATAAAACAGCAGCAATTTTTAAAATGTGTTCTAAAAAACCCAGGTTGAAATGTGATAATAATAAAATTGTTGTAAAGAACTACCTATTTTTGAACCACCTATTTTAATAAGAATTAAAAGTATCTATCCTGGAATGATCATTTTTCTTATGTTAAGAAAAAAGTTGCTGTTAACCCCTGTAGGCTAATTTCAGTGGCTTTCAAAAATGGGAGCATGTCGTCTAAGATCAGGAAAATGATTTTTGAATCATTGATTTAGCCTAAACTCTTACATAGATCAGAAATATGGGGAAACTCCAGTAATAATATTAAAAATAGAGGAGCATTGAACTCATTATTAGATCCTTTCTTATTGCTTTAGCCTGAACGTAAAGAACAGTCTCTACTGAGGCTTTACATTTTCGCGGCAAAATGGTATATTTAAACATCACGAGAGGATTTTGGATGATGATTATGTTCAAAAGGTACCGCCTCACTTGCGGGTTTGCCCTGTGGTAAAAGAGACTCTTTCAATTAAAAAGTAGGAAGACAATTTTCATATTTTAGATTATAGAATTTTCCGGACTTATCAAAATTAATACAACTTATGTCCTATCCTTGGAAGTTGCCAATACCTAAGCTTTTGTTAGGTCGTGAACCTTGGGGAATAATAAAATCTGTTGGAATAAGAATCACGTGATGTGTGTTGAGAGTTTTATTATAAAACAGCTGATTATACCAAAATAAATAAAAAACAAATACTGAAATTTTGCAATATTTTTATTTCATTTATAGTCCAGTCGACAGAGAGTTTTAGGTGGAAAAAGGTCGGAAGTTAATGAAACATTGGGATGTTGTTCAATGACGGTTAATTAACATTTTCTCAAGTTTTTGACCTCGAGGACCCTGTGCGAAAAGAGGGGGGGGGAGGGAAACTGCCAAAATTTCGACCTTTCTCCGGTTTTTCCTCAATAACTTTTTTCCCTTACTTCCTACTGCAAAAGCATCCATATACTATTTTGTAGAGCGTTAAATTTTCTACAATTTTTACTATTCAAACATGTTTGTATGTTAATTCGCTATTGAGATATGGCGCTTCGAAAAAAATGTCATTTTTCAAAATTCGCAGAAAAATGCCCAAAAATGCAGAATTTCACCTTATTTCTTCTGTTATACCCGAATTATGATGAAATGTTGTTGTAATTATGGTTCCTGGTTCCAATCAGTAACTTTGGACATCCCCCCAACCCCACCCCTGCTCCCCCTTTCCCCACCCAACCCCAATTCACAAAAGCTAATTTTCTTCTCTGATGGAAGCCAACCATATTCACATCATGTTGTTATTGGTATTAGTAACTTTTCGGATCGATACCCCCCCCCCCACCTTTAACTATAAAATTATCCCAGGACATGTTTAAAAAAGAGACGTAGTCCTTTCATCAAAAAAATTAATGAAATTAACAATATTAAGGTATTCACAAGGCATACATTATGTTGAGGAATAGAGATATTATTATTGAAAGGTACTCATATATACATGTGCATATCATAGTAGGTACTCATTTGTACTCATTGCAGTTCATGTCGGGATTTCTTAGCCGTTGATTCTGCTTCTAACAACCCGTCGTCCTCCTGAGCGATCAAGCTGTCAATGACGTCCTCGCCGTCGTCGTATTTCATCTACTATGTCTAGTGAGTCCTCCTCGTTCAAATCATTTGCGGGGGCGATTTGGCAGGAGTGGCCTGTGCAGTGCTTGCACATTGCTGAGCACCGGAGACTTGCTTTCTTGCAGCTGTAAGCTCCGGTGCTACAGCCTTTGCTGCACTTGCAGGAAACAATCTGGAGGATGTCATCCGGCGCAGCTTTTCTGGTTGTGGGGGTTGGGCGTTAGTACCCCTCACGTGGCTCCAGCCCTAAACTGATAGGAGAAGTTCATTGCCTAACCACGCCTGTACTTGCGGGTAAGTGCGGAGGGAGTGGTACTCGGCAGCGTCCCTTATTGGTGGTAGGCGGGCTAGTTGCAATTTAGTCACTGATCGTGTGAATAATCGGTACCGCAGGTCGTCGAGATTGTCATTGTTAATGTCGCCTCCATAAACTGCTACCAGGAACTATTCTCCAGCGTCGCTGATCTGCCGAGGAGTAGCGTTTGGTGTGAGAAACGGAGCCACTGCTGCAAAGAGGGAAGTATTCTTCTTGTAGGTGCTGCAAATTTTGTTCTTCCCCAATCCATACGGTGCTGACGTGGTATCACAACCACTCACTGCGTGGAGGAAAAGTATGTCCTTGGGGGGAAAGGAGCAGGAACTTGGCGAGTAGAGGACACTGGGACCACTGCCTCTTCCACTTTTCTGAAGATAGATGTCATTTGTGGACATACCTAATGCTGTCAACAGAATAAGTATGTCCTCATCTTCAGCAGTAATGATGACGATGTCGAATTCGGTGGCCTTGGATATGGCGGTGTTGACGATCATCACGTCGGCGTCCTCATATGCCTGCTTGACTTCGATGCTAGCATCCGCCATTTGTGTCATCAACATCGAAATGAATGCGCTCTTATTGTGATCGTTTGCCAAGAACTTTTCTTGTGCTATGGTCACCATGGGAGATGAGGAGAACACGACTTTGGTTGCTAATTGTAATGCAGAATGGCGAGCTCGTTCTGTGGCTTTGGTGCTTTGATAGCCGGCGTTAGTGGGGTATCCATCAAATACAACAATCACATTGCTACCAAAGTGTCTCTGCAGGTAGTTGATGTACGTAGAGCACAGCATCTCGAATGTGGTTGTGGGAGTTTTGTTCCACACCACTTTATGTAACAGGTATCTACCATCAATCACGTTATATTTTCTGTTGCCAAGGTTGACTTCCTCTATGGGAGTGAAGAGTGAGTACATTGCAGATTTTGTTCCCTTGCGCATTCCCTCCTCATTGAAGAGTGACATGAGGAAGGGTGCGAGTTCAAACTTGAAGAGTTCTTTCAGATCTGCTTCAGATTTTTTGGCTATGGAGACACGCTGGAAGAGAGTGAGAGGATCGACAGTGAATTGTTTACCAGCAATTTTCAACGAACAGGCAACGGAAGCGAGAGTCCTTCTGTTATCCTTCCGTTTCAGTTTCAATTCTTCAAAATTCCCCCCCACCACTTTCTTCATGCATGATACGCCTATTTCTCGTGCTAAGTGACAGTTCACTTCGCCATGACCAATGATTCCTGTGCTCAGAGAAACCATCGCCTCGATGTGAAGGAATGGGGGTGTTCAGTGAATCATGCGCGCAGTTTCCCAATGTCCGTGTTGTCTCTCACTACTCGGGTTGGTCTCATGTCCACATGCTGTTGAGATGTCTCTAAGCGAACATCAGCGAACAATTCTATTTGTTCACAAATGCTTTGAAGGTACAGCATGCCCAATGTCCATCTAGCAAGCACAGAATCACTTACACCGCGTCCCCAAGTGAGTCCTCCATAGCTTTTCATAGGAATTGTGAAAATTGTAGTAAGTAAGTCGACAATGTAATATTGTGGTAGTGTGAAACCGCGGTGTCGGAAGCCTTACTTACATACCATAGGTACCTATGGCCCAGGAGCCCTGGGATAATTTTGTAGTTGAAGGGGCGGGGTATCGATCCGAAAAGTTACTAATATCAATAACAACATGATGTGAATATGGTTGGCTTCCATCAGAGAAGAAAATTAGCTTTTGTGAATTGGGGTTGGGTGGGGAAAGGGGGAGCAGGGGTGGGGTTGGGGGGATGTCCAAAGTTAGTGATTGGAACCAGGAACCATAATTACAACAACATTTCATCATAATTCGGGTATAACTGAAGAAATAAGGTGAAATTCTGCATTTTTGGGCATTTTTTTGCGAATTTTGAAAAATGACATTTTTTTCGAAGCGCCATATCTTGATAACGAATTAACATACAAACATGTTTGAATAGTAAAAATTATAGGAAATTACGCTCTACAAAATAGTATATGGATGCTTTTGCAGTAGGAAGTAAGGGAAAAAATGTTATTGAGGAAAAAAATTTCCCTACACCCCCTCTTTTCGCACAGGATCCTCGAGGTCAAAAAATTGAGAAATGTTAATTAACCGTCCCTGAACAACATCCCAAAATTTCATTAACTTCCGACCTTTTTCCACCTAACCCCACTTTTTCCTACCTGTCGACTGGACTATTATTTCAATGTAGATAAAATTGATGCATATAGAAAAACGTCATGTTTAGAGCTCGCATTCCTCTACAACTTCCTAATTACCAACCAAAAGGTAAAAGACTTCTTGAACGACCTGCTAAACGTTGGGATGAGATTGTAACAGGACCATCTGCCGACTACATGATAGTAAGATAAAGAGACGTTACTCATCAGATCGTTAGCATAAATTCAAGGACGCTGTTTTCAAAGAAGCACTTTCAAATAATTATTAGCGACCCATTTGGGAGCTATTGTTATAGCGACCAAAATCGGTAGCTATTGCGTTTGTCCTGTTCTGTCCGATCTTGAACGGAAGGTCGGATCCACAAAAGGATTTCACCATCGTGTTCAGAGACCCAAACAACATAGGAATAAGGTATTTTCAGGAGCCAACGCCCCCCCCCCCCCCTATGTTCGAGATATTTTGCATTGTTTTAATTGGATTTCCACTATTAGCTTAAATATTAGAAATGACTAATATCAGTCAGCTATAACTTGATGGTTATGATTTCAGACTCATATACTGAAGATTGTCGGTTCAAACCAGTATACTGATGCATTATTTTTTTATTTTGTTTTTACACTTAATCTTTTTTTCTCAATGTCAGCTTGGGTTTTTTTTTCTTATTTTCCTACCTTTTTTTAATTTTTCCTTATGTTATTGTACTTCCATTTTTATTATTACTTTTATTTTTTTATTATTATGGGTCGAAATAAAATTTATACTTTACCCACAAAATTATATTCACTTGTTTTTACTTTTGTTTCTGCTAATGTAAACTCGTACAAGCTTCAGCATTGAGAAACAGCAAATTGCTGAACAGTGCTCAAGATAATAGGAGGCCGTAGGTTGTTTTATGTAAATGAAATATTTTTTTTAATTTAAAGCAGAATTAGCATATTATTTATCTTAAATTTGTAATTATTTTTAAAGGAAAGTCAAAGGAAATGATTTTTTTTTTTAAATTTAGTGACAGAAGAAAATAAAGTGGTTTTCCTAAATTAAGGGTGAGTTGGTTAATGAGTAAGAAACATGAGTTTGGTTTTCCTTTGAACTTTTGCCAGATGGATGTCAGGAAACATTAGTTTACATCCTCTTCTCGTTAGAGAAAAAGGCGATAATAGCAGGTAATAATTTTTAAGTCTTAAAATATTAACAATTGAACTGCATCAATCATTTTAATTTAGCCGTGATATTCTTTTGAATAGAATGTTTTTCAGAAAATGTTAGGTTGCGTCAAATGATATTACTTTTTTTTTATAATTTCGCATTTAATTTTAATTATTGATAAAAAGGTTTTAAGGGTTCATAAACTTTCAATGTACTTTTTTTAAATAGGTAGCCTGGTAACATAATATAGTATAGATTTCGGATTCCATCAATGAAATCTTCTTAATATGCATTATAAAACGAAAGTTTCTAGAATAAAAAAGTTATAGAACGTAATGTTTACAAGAAATTAGCATGATGTCAGCATGATAATCAGTAGGTCCTTTATCTCAGAAGAATTACTCAAACTTAATTATCCTAAGAAGATGAAATTGTAATGGTATTTTCTATCTATCATTTGGAACATGTTATTGGAAATATATTCAAATAATATTCAGTAGTAACTAATATAATTGTAATTACGCTCCATTAATGAGAATATCCACTATACCTTTCAGATTTCTAAGGGTTAGAATCTAAAAGTGCTGTTGATGCGTGCTTTATTTCTTTTACATTAAATTTATTTAGCACTTTTTTCTTGTTGCATTGAAAAAAATAGAAAACGAGTTCATCAATCTCATTGTAAGTAAGTCTCCTGAACTGATTATTTATATGGCAGCGTGATATGTAAATAAGTTTCGGTTACTAATTGTGATTACAATTTTTGATTTGGTTCAGACACATTGACAATACCAAATAAAACCACCAGTATTTTGAATTGAATTGGTCTAATTGTCAAACCACATATCAGTTCGAATGTAATAAACAAAACTTCAATAGATTATTAGTTTACAATATAAATTTAGAAAATAATGTTAATCTTTGAGAACATAACAATATAGTTTCTTCCGTTACTAAAACAAAGTTAAATTGCGAGAAATATTAACTGCTTGTGAGAACTGGATTGGGAGGTCAGAGCAATTTACGACCGTCTTTATCACCTAGAAAGAAACCTGGGCTGCCATTTTACAGAGGATTCGACGAATTCTCATCCGGCGGAGAAATGATCTAAGGGAAAAAAAAAAAACCACGATCTCGCCGGGGATTGAATCTGCCTTCAAATATATAGGATTGAATCTGCCTTCAGGGTGATTCAAAATTCCCTGTATAAACTTCAAAGGTAGGTTCTCCCTGCCTGCCTTCTCGACGGGACTACCCTTAAGGCACAGGGAAGTCACACTCATATCTATTATGTATTATCAAACTTTTGTAAGGCAAATAAATTATTATTATTATTATTATATTATTAAAAAAAAAGTTCAAATAAGCATGGTCCGGAAATGAGTAGTTTTCATTATTCAATGTATGGTTGTTTGTTGCCACAGTACAATACGATATAAACGCTTTTCAAAATATTCACAAATATTCACAGATATACAAACTAGGGAAAGAATATTTAATAAACGGTGTTGAAAAAATTCCAATTAATATGAGTCTGGAAATAACCAATCATAAATTGAACAATGAAAACTATGTTTCTCGCGAAAACTATTCATTTCTGAACCCATGTTTATTTGAACGTTTTTGTTTGTCTTACTGAGTAGAACCTATCTTCAAATTTTTTACAGAAAAGTTTGAATAACCCTGTAAATACATGTATACGGATTCACGGCGATTCCTGGGAGATCGTATTATTGTGATACGATCTGTCGTTTCCGAAAAATATGATCTCATCGGAATCACAGCGAACACATCCAGGCATATGATTGCGGAGGATCAGGACAAATTGCCCGTAATATTTCACATGATCAGAATGGGAAGAGGAAGTGATTTGACGGATTTGCAAAAAACGATGATCATAGACTAACGATCGAAGGGTGAAAGTATCTTGGAAACAGAGCAGTTCGTGGGTTGTTTCGTGCGGAGCCATATCACACTAAGTCACTCCCGTCGTCAGAGCAAGGCCATTTATTCCAAAAGAGAACGTTGCCTTCGTTGACTGGAAAAGACCAATCGATCAGCAACAATTTGGCAATTGATGACTCATCAAAAAACTAGGGCACCTAGGTATGGATCCGATTTCACAATAGAGCGCCTGGGTCTCCCTGTTGATGCTAGGTGATGGCACCAATATTAAACATTCCAGACTCCATTCTCCATGAAAATTCCTGACTTTGGAAACATATTGGAACTTACTTTTTACTTCATTTATAACCATTTTTTTTAAAGTCGTATGATGTGTTCATATTCTGGCGATACATCTATAGATATTTGGCTATAGACATGAACTGTCATTCAATTGAAGGAACAAATGTCGTCCGTTCTTAGCTTTTGCACTCCTGCTGTATTTGAACTAGGAATGGTTAGACGATTATCAACTATTCGAACCAATTCTAACTATAGTAAGTATTAATTATCTTTTTTTAGAAAATGTGATATTGACGATATTGTAATGAGAGATATGCCATTTCCAACTTTGAAATGTTAGAATAAGAAAAGCCATAGTTCCGTAAACTAAAACAAGTACAAAGCTAATTCTAATATTCAATACTAGTTATTCGCTTTTCCGTTGCTAAGATATGTGTTAGAACCAAGTATAAATTTTATGACTTCTGATTAATGTCAATCCTTTTCATTTAAGTTTTGAAATATTTTCATATTTTCATGTTTATTTTTAACAGATACATCATGGAGTTCAGCTTCTCTAGTCAACAGTTCTTCTGTTTCCTTCTTCTGATTTGTAGCATTGAAAGCAAGGTTTTTTCAAATGAAACTTTTTGTTCAGACAATGAAAATTTAAAGAACCAGTGTTGTTTTAAGGTATTAGATAATAGTGAACTATACTGCAAGTGTAAAATTGTCAAAGTTGCATGTATGAAATCCATATTTTCAGATGTAATTAAGAAGCTTTCTATAGATATTACATTTGAAGCGATAAAGAAAGAGCAATTGAATATTTTGGAATCAAATACATCCCATCTAAATGTAACAGTCAAAACAGTAAGTGCTCACATCAAAGAAGATGAAAGTGCAGAATGTACTTTCGAATTAAATACTATTTTTTCCCAATTTATAGTTTTTGCAAATCCAACTAAGATCACAGTTATTAGCTTGAAACTGAATAAAAACGAACTCCAAACATCAATAACAACAAATGAAACATGCTTGCAGGATATCACAGCCGCTCTAAGAAGTCCTGGAGGAGATGAATTGCTCAAATGTAATGTAACTGTCGACTTAAATCCCATGTTTCCTTCCACTGAAGGCTTTCTAAATATTTCTGGGAAGCCTTACAGAGATATGTGCATACTCGAAGCAGATGATCTACAGTTCTTTTTGTGTAATTACAGTAATGTTGTTTCTAATATGGGATATCAATATTTACAAGACTATTTTATAACTTATTGGGAGAAACAGATACCTGAACTGAAAAACTGGTTCTACTTAAACGATGCAACAGTAACCAACATAGAAATCCTTGAAAATGAGAAAAAACTGAATGTTTTTGCTTTCATTTTCAAAGCAGTTTTTGCTTTAAAATTAGAGGACAGGATTGAGAAATTAAATACTGCTAGTAATGATATTAACGAGGAAACCATCGCCCAGTTAAAATTGATGCCAAAGCCATTTACTAAATGTTGCATCTAAACTTAAGTAATAATAATATTAAAGAGATTAATTCATCAATATTATCAAAATTTCCAAATTTAGAAGATTTAGACTTAAGTGAAAATTACTTTGCAGCAATTCCTCAAGCACTAAACTTTACATCCAGTCTTAAAAAGCTTTGCATCGGAAGCAGAAAAGTTTCTAATAAGTTTTCTTTGCAAGATGAAGATCTAACATCTCTTTCTAACTTAACTTTCTTGTCCCTTAGTGGATCCAATCTTTATAACTCTAATCTTTTAGCTTTAAGGCAGTTATCAAAATTAGAAATACTGCACTTAAATAATTGCCAATTACAAAATATTACAATGCAGTTTCTCTACAATTTGTCATCTTTACACCATCTAGAATTATCAGGAAACAGAATATCCAGCTTTATTTATGTAGTAAACCGTTTTCCTCACTTAGAAGGTATAAATCTCTCAGGAAATTATATTCGAGAATTTTTTATTCGATCCGATGTTTTCTGTTCTGAGAGCTTTGAAAATCAAGAAGCCAGAATCTGTGATTTACAAAATTTTACCATTCAATCCATAGACTTATCAAATAATGATATGACGTCATGGAAGTCCCAAAATATCCCAAAATACTTAACAATACTAAGTCTAAATTTATCCAGAAATAAATTAGAAGAAATTTCAGAAGAAATGATGAAAGATTTTAATCAAGTGGATCACCTTAACTTAGAAAATAATCGTTTTGATTGTTTTTCTTGTCATTTTCCATTGATGAAACGTTGGCTTAAGGAAACGGAATGTGATGTTTACGGAGCTGATTGTCTATATCCTTCTAAGATAACTGGAGTACCACTGGTGAAAGCAAATCCAGATTTATCACATTGCTTAGAAAGAGTAGTTAATTGGCTACTTTTAGTTGGCTTGCCTTCAGGAATTGTTGTTATATTAATAATTTTCCTTGCTGTAATTTACTATTTCTTTCGTTGGTACGTTCGTTATTTTATGTTTTGGATTCAACTAAAATT